>BHEV01019011.1:0-10962 GCA_004319985.1 Emydocephalus ijimae | reverse complement strand
TCCGATAATCTCTCATCCTCCTGGCTCACATCTGTGTCCTCTGATAATTCAGACTCCACATTCACAGCAGGCTCCATCCTTCCATCTTTNCCAAGAGCGAATCTCCGTTTCATTTTCCAGTCTTCCCACGAAGTACTGGAATCGTCCCTTCAGCCATTATGAATCATAAATTCCGACCACTGTAGTATCTGTAACAGGTTCAGTGCTGAGCCTAGATGGAGAACCTGTATCTTCTGGAGAACCGAGAATACACGATGGAGTGTCAGGTACTAATAGGGAGCGATGATAAACAGGGTGAATGTGCATGGAGTGCAGTAAAGTGAGTCGATAAGCCACAGGATTAATAACTGCCTCGATAGGGAAGGGACCAATAAAGCGATGATCCAACTTCCTAATCGGCGATCGACCCGAAGATGTCTCGTGGACAACCACACCTTGTCTCCCACAGCCAATGGAGGCATCGCTCGATGCGAACGATCTGCGAAACGCTTATAATCTGCTTTCGCTCATTCCAATTGTCTGGAAATTAATTGATGCACCGCATATAACTCTGACAAAAAATCTCGTGCCTCTGGAACTGGAGAATCTGCGATTGACAGGGGGAAAAACCTCGGATGGTAACCCACATTTGCATAAAAAGGCATAAAAAGTCATGTGGGTGGAGGTGTGCCGAGAATTATTAAAGGCAAACTCTGCCAATGGAAGATAGGTCACCCAGTCATTTTGTCATTGATTTACAAAACATCTGAGGTATTGGGCGAGGATGCCAATTACCTTCTCAGTCCCGCCATCGGTTTCCAGATGGTGCGCCGACGCTAAACATACTTGTATTCGTACTGCGTTCATTAGACTTTTCCATAATTGAGCGGTGAACTGAACATCGCAATCTGAAACAACCCTGTCCAGTAAGCCATGTAAACGGAACACGTGTTGTATGAAAAGCCGGGGAGTAACACGAGCCGAGGGTAATCTCCTACACGGGATGAAATGGGCCATCTTAGTGAGCATATCAACCACCACAAGCACCGTCGTACAACTCGATTAAAGGGGCAAGTGCGTTAGAAAGTCCATGGAGATCACTCCCCATGGTCTGCTTGGCGTTGGCAAGCAGTGGTTGAAGAAGTCCAGGAGGTGCACCCGACGCCGCTTTCACTTGTCAACATTTTACGCAAGAAGCGACGTAGGAAAACACATTGTGGCGAACCCGAGGCCACCCAAAAGTCCAGGTGACCAAGTGCAGAGTTTTGTGAAAACCAAAATGACCAGCAGCGGGGTTGTCATGACATTGCGTCATGATGAGGGCTCTAAGCGTCCTGGTGGGTACGTACAATAAATCCTGATGCCTTAGCAAGCTCTCTTCAAAGGACCATGGGAAATCGGGTCCAACTTCCCCCCTTCTCTGCTGCGTCCACGCATCCAACCGCTGCGCCTCCCGTATGCGAGCCCGCAAATCTACTGGATCTTGAAGTACGGCCAAGGATTCCAGTGGTAACACCGTTCGTAGAGGAAGAGGATCCCCGGGACTGATAAACTCGGGCTTCCGAGACAACGCGTCTGCCCTCCGATTCTGTCCACTTGGAACATAAGTGACGGAGAAATTGAACCTTGCGAAAAACAACGACCACCGAATCTGGCGTTGGTTCAACTTCTTAGCAGTAGACAAATGTTCCAAGTTGCGATGATCCGTCCGAACCTCTACCTTGTGCCGAGCCCCCTCTAAATGATGTCTCCAGGTCTCAAATGCAGCCTTAAGAGCCAACAGCTCCTTTTCCCAGATGGTGTAATTGCGCTCAGAAGCTGTGAGCTTCCTAGAATAGTATGCACATGGGAAAAGAGGAGCGCCATCCTTCGGAGCTTGTAACAGTACCGCTCCGATAGAAACATTAGAGGCATCTCTCTCGACCACAAATGGAAGATTCGGATCAGGATGTCTCAATATCAGCTCGGCCACAAACGCTTTCTTTAAAATTTCAAAAGCCTGATGTTGTGGAGGCCCCCACAGAAACGGGACCTTCTTACGGAGGAGCTGAGTTATGGGACCCATTAACTTAGCAAAGTCTGGAATAAAGGTCCTATAGTAGTTGGCGAATCCCAAAAGACGTTGTACGTCCTTGACTCGACGAGGGGCTTCCCAACTGCACAAGTCCTCGACTTTTTTAGGGTCCATAGCAATGCCCTCGGGAGAAATGATGTGTCCTAAAAACTCTATCGACGACTGAAAAAAGAAACACTTCTCTAGTTTTGCGTAGAGTTTATGCTCCCAAAGACGCTGAAGCACTTGACTAACCTGTTGGAGATGGTGATCTCCAGACCGAGAGTAAATTAAAATGTTGTCCAGATACACCACGACAAACCTGTCCAGCATGTCCCGGATATTGTTGTTCATCAAATGCTGGAATACAGCGGGAGCGTTGGTCAGACCAAATGGCATGACAGTGTACTCGAAATGACCATAACGAGTGCCAATCGCCATCTTCCACTCGTCCCCCTTGCGCATCCAAACCAGGTTGTAAGCCCCACGCAGATCTAGTTTAGTGAAGATAGTAGCCTCCTGCAACCGCTCCATCAATTCCGGAATGAGCGGCAAGGGATAGCTATTCCTCACAGTGATGGCGTTTAACCGTCGGTAGTCGCAGCATAGACGAAGCTCTCGCAATTTCTTTTTAACAAAAAGAACGGGAGCCGAAAGGGGGGATGACGAAGGTCGAATAAATCCCCGAGCTAAGTTTTTATCTAAAAACTCTTGGAGCGCAACCAACTCAGGCTCTGACATGGAGTATAACCGACCCTTTGGCAATGGAGCATCCGGTATCAGGTCCACGTGACAATCATAAGCACGATGTGGTGGTAATTGATCTGCCTCCTGTTCGCTGAAAACATCGGAGATGTTTGCGCATCCAAATCAGGTTGTAAGCCCCACGCAGATCTAGTTTAGTGAAGATAGTAGCCTCCTGCAACCGCTCCATCAATTCCGGAATGAGCGGCAAGGGATAGCTATTCCTCACAGTGATGGCGTTTAACCGTCGGTAGTCGCAGCATAGACGAAGCTCTCGCAATTTCTTTTTAACAAAAAGAACGGGAGCCGAAAGGGGGGATGACGAAGGTCGAATAAATCCCCGAGCTAAGTTTTTATCTAAAAACTCTTGGAGCGCAACCAACTCAGGCTCTGACATGGAGTATAACCGACCCTTTGGCAATGGAGCATCCGGTATCAGGTCCACGTGACAATCATAAGCACGATGTGGTGGTAATTGATCTGCCTCCTGTTCGCTGAAAACATCGGAGATGTTTGCGCATCCAAACCAGGTTGTAAGCCCCACGCAGATCTAGTTTAGTGAAGATAGTAGCCTCCTGCAACCGCTCCATCAATTCCGGAATGAACAACAGAGGATAGCTATTCCTCACGGTGATAGAGTTTAACCGTCGATAATCACAGCAGAGACGAAGTTCTCCTGACTTCTTTTTAACAAAAAGAACAGGAGCCGAAAGGCGAAGGTTGAATAAATCCCCGAGCTAAGTTTTTATCAAAAACTCTCAGAGTACAACCAACTCGGGCTCCAAGTTGGTATACATGGAGTATAACTTCCCCTTTGGCAATGGAGCATCCGGTATCAAGTCTATGGGACAATCATAGGCACAATGGGGTGGTAAGCGGTCTGCCCCCTGTTCGCTGAAAACATCGGAGAAGTCCGACAGCTCCGAAGGAATTGAGACAGCAGGAGCAGCGATATCTTGGCCAGCACAGACATGCCTCAGGTTGTCCACACATTGTAGGCTTGGAAAAGAAATGGCGTTCTGCGCCCAAGCTACCAACAGATCATGCAAATGCAGCCAGGATACTCTGAGCACGAAAGGGAGATGAAGGTTCGAAGTGACATAAAAACTTATTGCCTCCTCATGATCCCCAATCAGCATACGCACTGGTTGAGTGACGAAACGAATGGGCCCAGACTTGAGTTCACGCCCATCTACAGTTTCCACCTTCATGGGGGGATTCACAGGAATCACCGGAATTCCAAAATGTTCAACAAAAGCACAGTCCATGAAGCTGGTTGTAGCCCCTGAATCCACCAGCGCAACGGCAGGAATTCCCTCCTTCTGGGACTGCAGGAATATACGAGTGTCCAAAAGTAAATGCCGAGGAGGGCCAGGATTTACTTCTGCAATTTGGGGTGGGGGTGTAGGACCTGCCCGACCTAGGGTTTCCCTGAGGTCGGGCCTACCCCGCTTCCTGATGGGCCTGGAGTGGTTTCAGGCACAGGTCTGCGAGTCCCCCTCCAAGTGCAGGAATTTGCAAAATGTCCTGGGCCCCCGCAATAAAGGCACAAGCCTTCTTGGAACCTTCTCAAATGTTCTTGCGCCGTTAAACGAGGGTGGAGTGCGCCTATCTCCATCGGTTCCTCATCCTTAACCGTGGGTTGGAAAACTCTCGGTGGCGTGGTGTGTGTGCGAGAAAACAAAGATGGTTCCACAATGGGCCGTTTTCTTCCACGTTGCTGTAAACAAGCTTCAATACGTAAGCACTGGATTATCAATGCAACCAAAGTTGAAGCCCGCTCTGTATGAACTAGCTCATCCTTGATGGCATCAGACAAGCCTTCCTGGAATGCAGCCATATGAGCCGGTTCGTTCCAGTTAGAGTCCATACACAGCAAACGAAAGTCTGCAACATATTCCTGCAGGGGACGTTTCCCCTGGTTAATGTCCCTTAACCGCCTGTCCACAGTTTGTAATTTTATTGGGTTCTCAAATATAATCCTCATCTGTTGAAAACCCTGGAAATTATCCAACAATGGCCTGCCCAGTTAATAAACTGATCATAAATCCTACCTTGGCCCGGTCGTTTGGGAAGTCTTCAGGCCTCAGAGAGATGAACAATTGGCACTGACCCATAAATGCCGGGAACATGTCCATTAGCCCAGAAAATTTCTCTGGCACGGAGACCGGGCTTTTTCTCAAGGGAGGAGAAGGGGGAGCAGCAGCAGGGCTTTGTAAGCTAGAAACATAATTCAGCAGTTGTGTCACCTGATTCTGAAGAGACACATTACTTTGAAGTAACTGATTAATCTGCTGTTGTTGCTGCTCTACCAAACGCTGCAGTTGGTTTGAATCCATCGTGCTTTAAAGATGGTTTGTTTGTAGGTCAGGAACAATAATGTTATGACTCCCCTTCAAAATTCAAGCGAGCAAAAAAGAAAGCAGCCGTTTCAAAAGTAAATCCAAACAGAAAGTAGTCTCACAAGATAACGACTGTCATAAATCACAATCCACAGCAGCAAACCCCGCTCTATTCGGCATACTAGTCCCGGCAAATAATCTTCAGCCTCAGAGCCTCTGCTGTAAAATCCTCACTCATTCAGTCACTTTGTTCCTGACAAATTTTCCCAACCCAGCTGTGTCCTTTTATACTCCTTGAGGCAACTTGCTACTTTCTTTAATCAGTGTCTGGCTTGCCTCCCCCCAACTTGACGTCTCAGTCTCCTCCTAGTTCTAGCATCAAGCCACGATCTGTCAACTTCCCCACTCAACGCCTCTGATTCATTTTGTGGATCAGATGCTGGCATGAATGAGGTCTCAGGTTCTGGCGAAGAGTGTCTGTCAAATAACCTCTCATCCCCCTGGCTGACATCTGTGTCTTCTAATAATTCAGACTCCACATTCACAGCAGGCTCCAGCATTTCATCATCAGAGTCATCAGAGTCAAAACTCACAGCAGTATCGATCCTTTCAGTCACAACACACACACACACAAACACATTATTATTATTATTATTGTTGTTGTTGTTATTGGGTTTATGTCAAATTGGAATTAAAATTGCGAAATTAGGAAAAAAAGGTAAATCAAGTTAACCAATGAGCCAAATGAACGCTGAGGCCAGGAAAGAAACAGAAAAAATGGGCCTCCTGAGGCAGCCTCCCAAGCAAATGGGAGGTACTATTTGTGCCTTACAACCTCACCTCTGAGCAGGCTGCGGGAATAGCCAACAACACTAACAAAAAGGTAGCAGGGCTCGGAGCCACAATACCTTCCTAATAAACCGGCTCTAAACAGGCCTCTCAGTCCTGCTATGGGCCTCCAAAATCATCGCAGCAATAACAATAATAAACAAAATGGCGGCCGGCCACAAGGCACGCCCAAAATGGCAGCAGGAACCGGCACGAAGCTCAGAAGCGGAAACAACCCCTCAAAGAGAAGAAAACAGCTTAAAAGAAGCAAAAAGAAAAAAGGCGAGGGGCAGAAGGGAGGCAAGCTCACCTTCTATTCTAGGCGTTCTTGGGGGGAAGGAACAATAAAAATGCCACAAATAGCGCTATAACAAGCCGCTGCTTAAAGGCAGGGACGGCTTACAACGGCAGCAGGGAGCAGGAAGGGGGGGCACGAAAGGCTGTTAAAAACCCCTTTTTCCTCCCCGTGAGAGGTGAAAAAACGCTCCTCTTAGGCAGTTAAGACCAACCAGTAGCGCAGGGACCAAGGAGAAGGAATAGGAATCAAACCTGGATTAAATTGTAATTTTTTCCTGAATCGGCCAAGGAAGAGCTGCTAAATGCTGCCTGTCTCTTGCGAGGCTGAGCTAAAACTGGGGAACGCTACAGAGGAGTCACATGGAGGAGGAGGAGCGTTCCTCAATTATAGCTCAGCCTGTAAGAGCGGAGACTGGAGCACCTCCCACTCTGGATGCTCGCAGCAGCTCTATGGAGAATCAAATTGTCATATAAACTTTAGCAATTGCACTCTTTGCGCCAATCCTTACTTACCTTAAGGCTTTTGTTGCCTTAAAAATAATTTGTTTCTTGATTATTCTAGTGTTGGGTTTGTAATCAAGCATTATAGATTCCAAAACCAATGGGTCTGGCAGAATTTTTTCAGCCTACACCTTACTTTATCAAGCTGTCTGCTATACAAGTATACAAGATAGTGCAGACATTGATTTACTTCCTATTCTTCCACTACTGATGAGAAAGAGTCTTTGAACCCAGAGAAAAGTGGATTGCTGGAGTCATGTGGATAGAACTGTTCAAAAGAGGTAAATTACCATGAAGTGGACAACATTTTCATTTCTCAAGTGTAAGTTCACAGGATTCCACTTGAACTGGATAAGCAGCAGACTCCCAGTGGGACAAAAATATCCAGTGGGTTAAAAAGTTTTTATTTATTTATTTTTAAATAAATTTTATTAATTTTACAATTAAAACAAACCAACAACACATACACAAATGAAGGAAAATAAAATAAAAGAAAGAGAAGAAAATAGAAAGAAAGAATAGAAAGCAGTTAAAAACATTCTCATCTTCAATAGTTTGTGAGATCTTTTTTTTCCATAACCCTTAATTTATGCCATATACACACACCTAATCTTTACATGTATATCACTGCTATAGGTTTATCCTATCCTCTTTTGCCTTGTAGTATAAAATCAATCCATTTGTACCAGCAGTTCCAGCGATTGTAATATATTGAGGTGTCTTTGTTTTTTTAGTGCCAAAGTTAGTTTATCCATTTCTGCACAACTTGAGATTTTTTGAATGATCGTTTCCTCTGATGGAACCTGAGGCTGCTTCCAACATTGGGCGAAGGCTAATCTGGCCGCTGTTAAAATGTGTATTGTTATGTATTTCGCTTTTTTTGATATTTGTTTGTCAAAGATCCCTAACAAGAAGGACTGCTCTTCGATTTGCTCTTTTGTCATTTCTTCCAGCCAAATTTTGATTTTCTTCCAATAATTTTGGGCTTCTGTACAGGACCACCACATATGGAAAAAGATTCCTTCTTTTTTTTTTTTTTTGCATTTCCAGCAATTCGGACTCATGTTGGGGTGCATCTTCGCTAACCTCGAAGGAGAAAGGTGCCATCTATAAAACATTTTATAGGCATTTTCCTTATATGCTACCGATTTTGTAATCTTATTATTTCTACCCCAGACCTTTTCCCATTCTGTTCAGGTGATGCTGCGTCCTACATTCCTACTCCAGGCAATCATGTTCCCTTTTACAATTTCTTCTTCTAATTCGACTTCTAATAAATAATTACAAAATTTTGTTATTTCTTTTTGCCTGATCCTAATAAAATTTTTTCTAATTGCTGAAGTTTATTGTTGATTCCGAATTCTTTCTTGTCCTGTTTGCATCTACTTTGAATTTGAAGGTATGCCCACTGATCAATTTTTTGTCCTTGCTCTTGAAGTTCTTGCCTCGATTTCAAATTTCCTTGTGTATCCAATAGGTCCTTATATTAATCATTTTGGTGATATCCAAATTGTTTGGGTGGATCATCGCCTCCATTGTTGAAATCCAAATTGGTACTTTTATATAGTGTTTTTTCCGTATTTTCTTCCAATTAGTTAATAATGAGTCTCTGATTAGATGTCTGTGGAAATATTTTTGACTAGTTTTCCCTACATCCCATAGAAAAGCATGCCACCCCCTTTGCAAATCATGGCCTTCTAAAAATAATATTCTCTTGTTAGTTAAATTCACCCATTCCTTCAACCATACTAAAGAGGCAGCAATATAATACAACTCCCAATTTGGAAGTGCCAGTCCTCCCCTGCTCTTCATATCCTGCATTTCTTTTAAATTTATTCTAGATTTTTTTCCCCTTGCCAAATAAATTTAACAATTATTTTGTTGAGTTCTTCAAAAAAAAATTTGTGTAGTTTAATTGGGATCGTCTGAAATAGATATAGAAATTTAGGAAGAATATTCATTTTAATGGTAGCAATCCTGACTAATAATGAAAGTTGCAGCTTACCCCATAATTCTAAGTCCTTCTTTACCTGTTGCATCAATTTATCATAATTATTTTCTTTGAGTGTCTTACAATGTGCTGTCAACCATATTCCTAAGTATTTAACTTTCTTTGTCACTTGTATTTCCATAACTTCTTCTAACTGTATTTTCTGTTTTTCTGTTAAATTTTTAGTCATTAATTTAGTTTTCTTCTTATTAAGTTTGAGTCCTGCTACTGCTCCAAATTGTTCTAATTCATTCATCAATTTTTGTCCTCTATCTATTGGTTCAATAAAAAAAATCATATCATCCACAAATGCTTGCAACTTATATTCTTCTTTCTTAACCTTTAATCCTTTTATATCTGGGTTTTGTCTAATTCACATTAATAATGTTTCTAATGATAATATAAAGAGCAGGGGTGAGAGTGGGCAGCCCTTTTTGTATTTTTATTGGGCGGGTATATTCCCCGTTTATTATAATATTAGTTTGTTATGTATCATAAATAGTTGTTACAATATTTTCAAATTTGGTGCTTAGGTTCATATTATAAATTTTTTGGATTAAAAATTGCCAATTTAAATTGTTGAAGGCCTTCTCTGTATCTAGAAACATACGTGCAATTTGTTTTTCGGGGTGAGCTTCATAAAATTCTCAGACATTTAGTACTGTTCTTAAATTGTTCCTGATTTGTCTGGTCAGGAGAAACCCATTTTGGTCTTCATGTATATGCGCATTTAGCATTCTTTTTAATCTGCTTGCTATAATAGAAGTGAATATTTTATAGTCAGTGTTTAACAATGAAATCGGCCTATAATTGTTTATATATCTAGGATCTGAATCCTCCTTCAGGATCAGCGAAATCAATGCCCCCCTCCATGAGTCCGGCATCCTGGCTGCCAATAAAACATCATTAAAAACTTCTACCATAAGAGGTCCAATTTGTTCTGCAATTGCCTTGTACAGCTCCCCTGGAATCCCATTTGGGCCCGGGGTTTTGTTGTTTTTCTGGTTCTCTATTGCTGATTTCAATTCCAACCAAGTAATGTCTTTGTTTAATAGTTCTACCATTTCTTCCCCAATTGATTTATCCTTCACTTCATCTAAATAGTTTCTTATTCTATCCTCATTAACATCTTCCTTTTTATATAAATCTTCAAAAAACTTATGAGCAATTTCTTTTTTCTGTTGTATCTCCTGCTGTATATCCCCCTTACTGTCTATTAGCTGATATATCAATCTCTTTTCTTTCCTTTTTTTAGTTTATAAGATAGCCATCTTCCTGGCTTATTAGCTTGCTCAAAATAAGTTTGTCTAGTCAAATTCAAATTCATAATCATTTTCTCTTGTTCAATTAAATTCAATTTATGTTTAGCTATCATTATCTGATTTTGCATTTTTGAATCCTTTGGGGTACTCTGTAATTGAGTTTCTAGTCCCTTAATTCTTTGTTGTAATTTATTTTGCTGGGCATATTTTTCCTTATTCCTCTTGGCATTATAAGAGATTGTTATACCTCTTATTACTGCCTTCATTGAATCCCAAATGTTTTGTTTCATGGTTACTATATTATAATTTTCCTTTAAGAAATAATTTAATTCCTCCTTAAGTTTGTTGGTATATTCTTTTTCTCTTATTAATTAAGTATTTAACGTCCATCTTTTCTTTGGTTTTGCCCTACCCTTCCATATTATCTGAATTGGATTAGGATCTGCCCATTTATTAGGTAAAATTTCAATCTCTTTTATCTCATTTGCTATTTCTCCATTCATCCATGCCATGTCAATCCGTGTCCATATTTGATGGGGATTTGAACAGAATGTGAATTGTTTTTTCTCAGGGTGTAATCTTCTCCATGTATCAATGAAGTTTAACTCCTCCATCATTTCCCTACAAATCTTAGGAAGCTCTCTCCCCCCCCCTTTATTCTTCCCCCCATTACTATGATCTTTTTGATAATCAGGAAAAGAATTGAAATCTCCTATGATACAAATATTTCTTTTTTCCAATCCTACCATTTTTCCATAAAGATGTTTGAAAAACTCTTTTTGATCTGCATTCGGGGCGTAGATTACCACTAAGAGAATTGGGATGGCATTGATCCAGATCTGCAAAACCAGAGTTCTTCCTTCAGAATCTGACCATATTAACTCCGCTTTCAAATCCTCTTTAACATATACAGCAATCCCTTTCTTTTTTCCCATGTCTGCTGGTGCAGTAAATAGCTTCCCTAAT
>BHEV01019009.1:0-18980 GCA_004319985.1 Emydocephalus ijimae | reverse complement strand
ATTTAAAGACGCTGGTCTGAAGGTAAAAAGGGACAAGTGTCAACTTTGTATGGAGAGAGTGGAGTTCCTGAGATACCTTCTTGACAGACAANCAAAAACGCCCTGAGACCTAGGAATAAGACAGACCTCCAAGCCTTCCTGGGACTCATTAACTTTTATAACATCTTCTTGCCCAGAAGGCAACCGTAGCCGAACCCCTACAGAGACTTCTCAACAAAAAAGCTTCCTGGGTCTGGGGATGGCGTGAAGAGAGAGCATTCCAAGAGGTAAAAGACCTCTTAACCTCTGATGCTGTATTAATGCAATACAACGAGACTCTACCTTTAACAGTTACCTGTGACGCCTCACCATTTGGAGTGGGAGCCATTTTGAGCCATGTCCTACCAAATGGGAATGAGGCACCTATTGCGTTCTTTTCGAGAACTTTGTCTAAAACCGAAAGGAACTATAGTCAACTCGATAAAGAGGCTCTCGCTATTGTATCCGCAATTAAACATTTCCATGAATATGTGTATGGAAGACCCTTTACCATAATTACAGACCACAAGCCGCTACTTGGTATTTTGGCGGGAAACAAACCAACTCCCCATATCTTATCACCAAGAATGACACGTTGGTCAGAATTTTTAGCCGCCTACGATTACCGATTGCAACACCGCCCGGAGAAAACCATTCCCCACGCTGACGCTTTGAGCTGCTCTCCACAACCAGACATCATAGAGGACCCTGCTCCAACCTTAGCTGTATTGAAAATCGAAACCCTCAAATCGCCGCCACCGACTGCTCAAGACATCACCTTAGACACAAAAAAGGACCCTGTTTTGGCACGAGTCCTCAGCTGGGTAGAACGGGGTTAGCCGGTCAGTGCAACCAACGACATGTTCAAGCCATTTCGGAATCGTCAAACAGAGCTATTCTCCCAGAAAGGCTGCATCGTGTTGGGAGACAGAGTCATAGTCCTGGAGAAATTGCAATATAGGGTATTGAAAATATTGCACGATGGACATCCAGGCATCATGCGGATGAAGGCATTGGCCAGGAGTTACACAAGGTGGCCTGGCTAAGACAAACAGATAGAGACCTGGGTAGCAAAATGCAGCAAATGCCAGGAGACTCGCTCCACTCCTCCAAAAACTCCCCCAACTCAGTGGGAAACGCCTCGAGGTCCTTGGTCCCATATCCACATCGATTTTGCGGGACCCACAAGAAGACACACATTCCTCCTCACAGTGGATGCCTATTCAAACTGGCTCAAAGTCCACAAGATGAAAAGCACCACCACAGAGGCAGTCACTAAAAAGCTGAATAAGCTATTCACTACCCACGGATTTCCGGATGTCCTGGTCTCCGGTAATGGTCCCCAATTCACTGCCCTGCCATTCGAACAATACCTGGCAGATCGGGGCATCCGCCATGCCTTAACATCGCCAGCTCACCCTGCGTCCAATGGTAGGGCTGAGTGAATGGTTCAATTTTTAAAACAGACCTTGCACAAAATGGACCACGGCGACATTGATGACAAAATAAACCAGATGTTTCTCCTCCGACACATAACCCCAAACAGTACCACGAACAAAATCCCAGCTGAACTGATGGGCCGGAAACTTCGCTTGCATCTCAATCACCTCCACCCAAACTACACGCTGGAACAATCCCCGGGATCCAGTAGCAAGTGTCAGGCATTCCAGGAAGGTGACCTCGTGTTTGCGAAAAACTTCTCGGGTGACCCATTGTGGCTCCCCTCGACCATAACGCAACTTACGGGACCCCGATCCTTTCGCCTACAAACTGCAGATGGTAAGATGTGGAAACGCCACAAAGACCAACTCCAATCCAGATTAGCACCAAGTCCCATCTCAGTCCCGGAACCTCTAGCTGGGGGGGGGAGGGAACATTGAGGAGGCTGAAGAAGAAATGATAATCAAAACCCAACAGCCTACACAACCAACCAGGGGATATTCACCATCAGAAGGAGAACCGAGCCAGGGAGTGGCCTCGCCGCGTGACAGCACTGCGATGGAAACAGATCCAGGGAACCCGGAAGACAGCACTGGCGTAAGCAGGGAAAGCAGCCCAGGGCCACAATTTTCACCATCCAACCCAGCTAGCAGCCCACCGGAACCAGAACCAGGACAGAAACCAGTGGAACAGCGCAGGTCAAGCAGACAGGTGAAGTGACCTGCCTATTTACGAGAATACGTCACCCCACCCCTCAGACGGAACCTAGGGGGGAGGGGTGTTATGGACTAAGCCAACGCAGCGATACAACCCTAAACAGCTTTTACTTTACAGCAGGCTTGTAATCCTGCACTTCTCATTGGCCCGTGAATAGCGAGTCGTGATTGGTCGTTTTTGGCCAGTCTGATTGGCTATTAATGTGGCCCCCTGATTGGACGTTTGTGAAAGCGGTAAGCTCAAATCATTGGTTGTTTTGACAGCAGCCAGCTCTATAAAAGAGCTGCTGCCGCCCAAGTATTTGCTCTGTTCTTTCTGTACAATAAAGAGTTGAAGTCACCATTCGATGCCTCGTCTCTGTTCCTTGCGCCCATGCCCAGGACCTAACACTAAATTTAAAACATTTAGTGCTTCATAAAGCAGCTGTTATTTAAACTGCTAATAATGTTTAATGTGAATGTGCACACCACTACCTTTCCTGATACTGTATAATTTATAACACTAAGCCCTTTCAATACTCCAAAATGCCAGATAAACTTTTCTCATTTGCTCTTAATTTGGTCACGCAGGATAATACCAACATCTGAAGGCTCTTTAAACTCCTTTTAAAAATGTATTCCTGAAAGCACTACCAGGGCTACCTTTGCTCCTTGTCATCTTCCATAATTATTTCCAATCCAAAATGGTTCTTAATGCGCTTATTAATCTGGCATTCTCCTCAGTGTGAAGCACATTCAGCTCTATTAATTTTTAAAAACCTTTTTTTTATGGGGGAACTGCAGATGCTTGGCTATTACTGAAAAGCTATTAGAAGTTAACACCTTTCTCTCCCCAGAGACTGGCATCATCCTATGCCTTCAAATGCCACCCTATTTTACATTATCAGCTACTAAGACGAAGTATTAAAGACTTCTTCTCTTCATTCTTCTTCTATTTTTTTTTAAAAAGCCACTTCTGAACCGCTAATGCTATTATTAACTAATAGCAGAATTCTGCCTAGCATTTAGATACATATACTTAGAAGATGGAAGCAAGAAGGGAAGCATTCATTAACCTGTTCCTCTGTGAGAATGTTTTTTTCCTTTTCCTTTTCATGCATTACAAGAACAGTTTATTTGGAGGTTTACCATAGACATACCTGGAACATATCTGCGTTTCTCTGTCTCCTTTGTGCCTTCTGATCATCATCTGAATTATGCTGGCCCAGTTCTTGCAGCCTTACTTATATCATTTATGTGTTATCCCCATGGAGAAAAATTCCTGAGGCCTTGCCTTGTGTTTTTATATTTCTCTTTCTCATGATGTTAACTGAGCAATATTCAATGACTTCAGGGTTCAGGTTAGATCACAGATCATTTACATCAAGGGTGTTGAGCACAAGGCTCCTGGGCCGGATCCAGCCTGCAGGGCTGTCCTGGAAAAATGTAAGGGGCCATCCCACACTGCTTTGGCCCAATCTACCCAGTGCGAAGAGGAAACATGGTAAGCAGTTTGGAGAGTGGTGTCTGTTAAGTTCTGCGCATGGGCGCAAGGAACGAGACAGTGAACAATGAACTTCAACTCTTTATTATACATTCTGAACAGAGCAAAACCCTAGAGCAACAGCAGCCCTTTTATAGGCAAGCTGCTGCTCTAGTAACCAATAGGAAACGTGGAGTGTTAACCCCCTTAACCAATGAGAGTGGCTCGTTAACAGCAAATCAGATTCTCCTGAATGGACCAATCCGATATCGTTATTATCGGCCAATCAGAAATGCAGGGCTAGAACCCTGCTATTTTCTAAAGTTTTTCATAAACTTTATTTGAGTATTTTATTAGTTCACAACATCCCTTCCCCCCAGGTTCCATTTGGGGGGTGCGGTGACATAATCTCTGAGGTAGGAAGATTGCTTCAACTGTCTATTGGATTTACGCTGTCCCACTGGTTCTTGTCCGTAAGCCTGTTTTGGCGGGGCATTTTCGGGCAAGTCAGGTGCTGGTGGTTCTTCGTTGGAAGACTCAGTGCTGCTAATGTTCTCGTCGTTGTCCTCTGGCCCTTGCGGGCTTGCCTCTGTTGGGTTGTTCCTCGTGGTGAAGCCACACCCATCCTTGATCCTTCTTCACTTGTCAAGCCCAATGGCTGACTTTTTTCGTTCCTGCTTTCCGCCATCTCAAATTCGGTTTCTTCGACATCCCCTCCCCCCTCAGTTTGGGAGTTACCGGAGTTGCAGAAACTAGGTTGTAGCCTCGAGCGAAGCTGATCTATATGGCGTTTCCATATTTTTCCGTCGCAGGTTTTCACCCGGTACGACCTGGGTCCAGTGGCTTGAATAACAGTGGCCTCGATCCACAACAGTTCGCCAGAAAGGTTTCTGGCGAAAACTGTCTTGAACTCACAGCATTTTCTGCTAGATCCACAGGGTTTCTCTGGCTTGTAAGACGGGTGAACCTGGTTGAGGTGGGAGCAGAGTTTGCGTCCCATCAATAGTTCCGCTGGAGTCTTGTTGGTGACGCTGTGCGGAGTGATGTGTTGGAGAAGGAGTATTCTATTTATCTTATCTTCAATGTCCCCATAGTCCATTTTGTAGAGGGTTTTTTTTAACAAACTGTACCATGCGCTCGGCTCTTCCATTAGCCACAGGGTGTGCTGGCGAAGTTAGCGCATGGCGAATACCGCAGTCCGCTAAGTATTGTTCAAAAGGAAGTGCGGTAAACTGGGGTCCGTTGTTAGATACCAGAACGTTTGGCAGTCCATGCGTCGCGAATAATCTGTTCAACTTCTGGATGATGGATTCGGTTGTGGTACTCTTCATTTCGTGGATCTCGAGCCAGTTTGAATAGGCATCCACTGTTAATAGGAACGTATGTCCCTTAGTAGGTCCCGCAAAGTCAATATGAATGCGGGACCACAGTCCCGAGGTGTTTCCCATTCTGTTGGAGTTGCTTTTGGTGGGGCATTGCTAACTCCCTGGCACTTATAACAAGTCTTTATCCAGTTTTCGATTTGTTTGTCGATGCCTGGCCACCACGCGTAGCTTCCTGCGAGTGCTTTCATATGCACGATGCCAGGGTGGCCCTCATGCAGTGTCTTTAATACAGCTCGTTGTAACCGCTCTGGGACGACGACTCTATCCCCCCACAGGATGCAGCCCTTTTGCGAAAAAAGTTCTGTTTGCCGATTCTTGGAGGGAATGAAGTTGTCAGGGGTTTGATCTACTGGCCATCCTCTTTCGACCCAACTAAGAACCTGCTTTAAGATAGGATCGCATTTTGTTTCGATCGCGATATCTCTGGTTGTTAATGGTGGTGACTGTAGCATTTCAATCTGGAGCGTTGTAAGGGTTGGAGCTGGGTCGTCGACGGTTTCCGGAAGTGGTGCACAGCTCAATGCGTCAGCGTGGGGAATGGCTTTCCCCAGACGGTGCTGCAGCTTATAATTGTATGCAGCCAAAAACTCCAACCAGCGAGTCATTCTAGGTGATAATATATAGGGGGTTGGCTTGTTTCCCGCTATAATCCCCAGCATAGGTTTGTGGTCAGTAACAATAGTAAAAANAATCCCCAGCAAAGGTTTGTGGTTGGTAACAATAGTAAAAACTCATCCATAAACATATTCATGAAACCGTTTAACAGCAGATACAACAGCAAGAGCCTCTTTATCGATTTGACGATAGTTACGTTCAGCCTTTGATAAAGTTCTTGAAAAATAGGCAATAGGGGCTTCACTACCGTTTGGTAACACATGGCTCCTACTCCAAATGGTGACACGTCACATGTGATTGTTAAAGGCAAAGTCTCGTTATACTGCATTAAAACAGCATCTGAAGTTCATAGATTTTTCACTTGTTGGAACACGTGCTCCACTCGGTGCCCCCAAACCCAGGTTGCTTTTTTATCGAGGAGCCGATGTAGGGGCTCGGCTACGGTCGCTTTGTGGGGCAGGAAGATGTTGTAAAAATTAATAAGCCCCAGGAAAGCTTGGAGATCAGTCTTGTTTCTGGGTCTTGGGGCGTTCTTGATTGCTCTTAACTTGCTACTGGTGGGGTGAATGCCTTGTTTATCGATTAGGTACCCCAGGAACTCTACTTTATCTGTACACAGTTGACATTTTTTTTTTTTAACTTTAAGGCCAGAGTCTTTAAATTTCTGGAGAACCAGTTTAAGATGCTCCTTTAGTATTTCTCTATTCGGGGCAGCAATTAAGATGTCATCAAAGTATGGTACGACCCCTTTTATACCCTGTAATAGTCTCTCCATCAAGCTCTGAAAGATCCCTGGGGCTACGCTAACTCCGAATTGGAGTCAGTTGCACTTAAAAGCGCCTCGGTGCATAACGATCGTTTGTGCCTCTGCTGTTTTTTTATCTACAGGCAGTTGTTGGTACACCTGTGCTAAATCTAATTGAGCAAAGACTTTTCCGCCCCCCAGGGAATGGAGGAGGTGTTGTACCACCGGCACTGGGTAAGCGTTCTGTTGAAGGGCGTGATTCAGGGTGGCACGGTCGTCCCCACAAATCCTTAATGATCCATCCGGCTTGATGGGTGTTATGATGGGGGTTTCCCAAGGAGCATGGTTGGTTGGTTCTAAAACGCCCTGGGCTATTAATTTATCAAGCTGCTCGTCAATCTTTGGTTTAAGGGCAAAAGGGACTCGACGAGGCTTAAGGTGGATGGGGGCTACTTCAGTGTTAAGGTTAAATGATATTGGGGTCCCCTTGTACTCGCCTAGCTTGTCTGCAAAAATGTCCTGGAATTCCTGGACAAGGGCCTCCTCCCAGTCGTCGCTGCTGGTTTGGTGAATGCCAGCTACCTCAATCCCAAGTGGAGCGAACCATTGAAGGCCTAACAAACTAGGCCAATCACAGTCGACGATGGTCAATGGTAAAGATGCAGTACGATTTTTGAATGAGACCTGGACTAGGCTGGATCCAACGACCGGAATTCGGTTTCCTTGATAGTCCTTGAGAATGATTCTTTGGACTCCGCGGTCTTGTCGCTGGACAGCAGGGATTAATTGTTTAAGGGTCTTCCAGGAAACCATCGAGAGGGATGATCCTGAATCGACTTCCATCATGCAGGGCTGGTTTTCGATGGCGACCTTCACTCAGATCTTCTTTGCATCTAATGATCATGCATGACCAATCATGATGGTTTGGTGTGCCTCTTCTCGTTTCGTTGAATGGGGTAGTGGTTTATTTCTGTTGGAGTGGTTGTTCCATCGGTGGTTCGATTGTTCCCGATTCACAGGACAACTTCCTGTGGGTTGGCGGTAGTTGGTCCCCCTCTGAAATGGGCTGGATCCTAGCTTGCTTCTACAGACTTTTCCGATGTGGCCTCTCTTTCCACAAATATGGCAGAGCGCGTCAAGGAATTTGCAGTCTGCTCGTGGGTGGTTTGCCCCACAACCTGCACATTGGTACTGCAGTCTCTGGTTATGCTGGTGGCGTTGGTCTCGTTCAGACCGGAGCTGTTGACTTCTTCCTCATCACTTTCTGATGATGATTCGAGGAGTGCTCATGGTGAGTTGCTGTTGCATGTCCCTCAAGGCGAGGTAAGGTTTCACTGGCGAGTTGGCGGAGTGGGGCGTTAGTGCGGCGCATTCGGGCAGCTGACTTCCTGGTTGCTTCTGCTGCAGTAGCATCAGCGATGGTATCTGCAAGGCTGATGTCGCCTTTCGCCATCAGCTTACTTTGCACCTAAGGTGCATCTAAACCCAGAACTATTCGGTCTGTTAGAGCTTCTTCGAGGTCGGCGAACCCACAGAGGCCTCCCAGATTCCGGAGATCCGCGATGAAATCTGCAACGCTTTCTCCTTTCCGCTGGTCCCTCTGGTAAAATTCATGTCGTCGGACAAGCGTTGGTACGGTAGGTGCATAGTGGGCCCGTAGGAGGGGCTCGAGGACGTCCCAGTCCTTGGATTTCACCTCAGCCGGTTTCGCCAGTGCTTTAGCCATCTTAAAAACGGCAGGTCCGCAGTGAGTCAGGAATACCGCTCGCTTTTTTCCAGTAGTGGCATCCTTCAAGTTGTTGGTCTCCAGAAACATCTGGAACCAGTCCATGTATGAGTCCCAGTCTTCTTGTGCCGGGTCAAATGGAGCGGGTGGTATGGTGCTGCCGGTCATGGTTTCCGCCATTGATGCACCTTCAGCTACGTGCTCTGTTTCATGCTCTGTAGTGTTCAGTCAGCTCTGATGTCTCTGCATCCCACTTTCGTCGCCAGTGTTAAGTTCTGCGCATGGGCGCAAGGAATGGAGACGAGATGGTGAACAGTGAATTTCAACTCTTTATTATACATTCTGAACAGAGCAAAACCCTCGATCAACAGCAGCCCTTTTATAGGCAAGCTGCTGCTCTAGTAACCAATAGGAAACGTGGAGTGTTAACCCCCTTAACCAATGAGAGTGGCTCGTTAACAGCCAATCAGATTCTCCTGAACGGACCAATCCGATATCGCTATTATCAGCCAATCAGAAGTGCAGGGCTAGAACCCTGCTATTTTCTAAAGCTTTTGATAAACTTTATTTGAGTATTTTATTAGTTCACAACAGTGTCAAGCTGGCCACACCCACCCAGTTGGACATTCCCCCTGCCCCCCCCAAGGTCAACCACAGCCCTGATATGGCCCTCAATGAAATTGAGTTTGACACCCCTGATTTACATGAACCGGGAACCAAATATCCTTATCCACACATGCGTCTATATTACTATATACATAACAGAATAACAGAGTTGGAAGGGGCCTTGGAGGTTTTCTATTCCAATCCTCTGTTCAGGTAGGAAGTTACCATTTCAGACAAATGGTTGTCCAATCTCTTCATAAAAACCTCTAGTGTTGAAGCAGCCACAACTACTGGAGGCAAGTTGATCCCCTGATTGTTCTGTAGAGAAATTTCTCCTTGATTCTAGGTTGTTTCTCTCCCTGATTAGTTTCCATCCATTGCTTCTTGCCCTGTCTTCAAGTGCTTTAGAGAATAGGTGACCCCTGTGATGTTATATGGCTGGGAGATAATTTTCATTCCCTGCTACAAGCTTTTATATGTTCATAAAGTATTATATATGCTTATCTGGGCTATTTTGCTTTAACTTTTCCACAAGGCAACCTTGCCTGTAGTATATTGCAAGCCACTTTTGAACTGATTTCCTGCAGTGCATGGTGCATGGTGGTTTGTGTATGTGTATGTGTGGGTGGTTTCTGCTGGGCCATAACAAATCCAAGATTCTCAATTGCACATTCAGATTTGGCACATTTCTACCTCTCTGTCTGGATATTATTAGTTATGCTATCTTTCCAAAAGGTAAACTTGGTAGTTCTTGAACTTAGATTTGTACCTTTGTCACATCTAGAAGCTAGCAGAATAGCTGGATTTGCATCTCAGGCTGGACTATGTGTGTCTATTCTTTTTTAAAAAACAAAAACAAAATATAGCTATTTCAGAGACATTTCTGGATAATAGCTTGGTGTAGTGACGTAACTTTCTGATCTCACTATAGGTTTGTTAGGAATGTCCAAGCCTGCAATTTGCAGTAAGAGGGTAAGTCCTTTGGTTCTAAGAATCATTACTCCAAAAAGAAGAAAAAATATCTACATAGCAAGAGAAATGTATACTATCCTTGCACTTTAATCCAGCATTTAGCAAAGGTGAAGTCTGATATTATTGGAGAGGTCGCTATTTTGGATTGTAGCTTTTTTGTTCTTTGATTCAGAATGCAGCACTACAGGAGATTCACTTCTTTTGTCTCTTCTCCTTCTGAGAATACATGTAAACTGGAAATTTTGTGGCCATATTATATAACCCACTTTGGGGACTTTTCTGTTTCTTCCTAAATACCCAGAAAAATAAAATATAATCCTAAACTGATTAAGAATTTTAAGAAAAACTTAAAAGCTTACAATATTTCTATGCATTCTAAAGTTCCCATGAAAAGTAATTTTTACTGTGAGCTTTACATGTTTTTCTTTCTTTTGATCCATTAAAGCTTTATTTGATTTATATAAATGTAAATAAATAACTCTCAGTTGAGCCTAAACTCACAGAATTATTTGACCAATAAATTAAAAAGAAGCTGTAGATGTATCATGCAAAAGATCCATTCTACTCTTCTGCAGAAAGGAGTAGAAATAGTCACATGCACTGAAAGTTTGATGAGGATGAAGTTAATCTTAGTTTGATCATACAGAGTTAGTAGATGGCGTTAAATCACTTTGACCAATTCATGTCATTCAGGTTCTCCTCTCTTCTCCTCACCTCTTTTCCATTCTATTTAAATTGATTTTTTCTTCTTTAGGAACAGTGAAATCAGAGAGCAGAACAACTTGCTCAGAAACCTTTTAGCTTCTGTAATAAATAAAAGCCTAGCCTGTCAATTCTCTTTCTACTAAATAAATATATTAATTGTCTAAAAAGAAGAATGACCCATTCAAACAAACATAATTAGGTAATTATGTAATTAGCCTGTTTTCTAAAATGTATATTATGTACTAAGTACACCAGACTTGTGCCTTGACTGACACTTCAGTCAGTCCTTCAATTATTCCATTGTTATAATGTTCTCTATGAAAAACTTTTCTTGTGGCCCTGTTCCCAGGAAATCTAAAAAGTCATTGTTAGATCCAAAGGGAATGGTAATGTGGCTGCCATTTTGACCAAATGATTTTAATGCCATCAATGTCTGTCATCTTGACACTCCCCCCCAATCAGGATGGTCAGGAATTATAGCCCAGCATAGGTAAAGAACGTTCATTTGAGAAAGGTCTCCACAAATATTATTATCTGCCTCTTTGAGATAGGGAAAAAAATCCTTCCAAAGGCTTACAGTAATGCATTAAAAAAGGAGAAAGTCTCCATTTCCCACCCAAATGCAAAATTACAATATAATTTTAAAACAGAACATCCTTGGTTACTGAGCTTTGCTTCATCACCTCCTGCAGCCTTTCAAGTACCCTGAAACATTAAAAGGATTGAAAATGAATGCTGCTATTGACTCCAAAAAGATATATAGATTCAGAGGAATGTCAGTGGCAGTGCGGTAGTGAGGGTTAAGTGGATGGGTGGTTCTAAAAAGTCAAGAGGGTCATCCTGACTGCCCAATTAAAGCCCTCACCCCTTTTAATATTTGCTATATGGTCATGAACAGTTTCTTGACTTTTTTTTTAATCAACAGGACATTTTGGATCCCTCTGAAGGGGATTTGTTTAAAAAAAGAGAGAGAGAAAGAAGATAAATATCTTGACTCCCAGGAGAATACATTGTCCGTCTTCTGCTGCATGTGAATTCCAGTATGAACTTTTACTGAAATGGAAGTCCAGTTTATTAAAGTCCAAGTTAAAATGAAGTTTGGAGAGGGAGAGGAATGAAACTGTTACTAATTCAACTCATTGAGTGAAGTAATCAATCTCAAGAGGTTAAAAGTTCTGAAAAAATAAAACAGATGTTTTATGTTGATGCAATAGTTCAGATGTTACCAAGAATTCAGTATTATAGTAGCTCCAATCATCGGAAGCTTTCAAATCTTCAAATGTAAGGAAACCCCCCTCCATATAAAGTAGTAGCGAAAAATCCCACGTATAAGGTAGTAGCGATTTGTCCCTAGGTATGAGGTTTAAATAGTTTGAGAGCTGGTGCATAAGTATAAGTATGTTTCACGAACATACTGCGGACACATTTAATTGTACAAGAGATTGAAACTGAAGCTGAGGACTTGACACATACATGGATGACATTCCAATGAAGTGCATTATAAGACCATCTCAGCTTTCTAAGAAAAAAAATCAAATTTAAAATATACTTATGGCAAGAGATGTAGAAAGCTTCAAAAATGCAATCACTGTAATGCATATACCCATGTACAAACATGCACACAATACATCTAATTAACTATGGAACTATGGAGCTGGGGATCCAAAAGAAAGAAAGATGGAAGAAATTCTATTCTAACTAGTCAGGCAGCCTATATGCCATTTATGTGAAAATGCTTTGGCATTTCTTCTTCTTCATGTTAATAAAAATTTGGTTGCCAAATTATTGCTTAGTTCTCCCTGGTTTGCTGTTCCTTTTTTTTTTTTTTAAACTTTTCTACTTTTGCAAATATATACTGTTTTCTAAAGTCTCAGACTTCTCTCAGTTCTGGTTTTACAGCTCAATGAGAAGAGTTTGCTCAGAGAATTGGTTAAATTTTAAGATATAGGACTAAGGACCTTTAAGTGATCTGGATGCAGTATAAGTGTAAAGGTCCTTCATTGATTCAGCATTTTTCATTTGTAAAATGATGTGCCAAGTTGCCTTGTGATAAGAAGAAATCAGTACTTTTTATTCTCCAGGAAATAAACTCTGTTCCAAATCTAAGGTGGCATTAAGCTTCTTAACTCATTCAGATAGCCCTATCAGGTCCTGGGAGATGGAGGTGCTGTTATCTGGGATGAATGTAGCCACTTCAAATGTTAGTTGTTTGCATAGTTAGAAAAGAAAGAGTTTTCTAATCCAAATGTAATTCCTTTACTTGAGATTTGACTATCAATGTTAACAGAACAGATAATGAATGTCAAATGATGAAAAAGAGACTTGTTGATCACCCAAGGTAGATGTTATCTCAATACCAAACATCAAGTCAGGGCAAATTACAAGATTGAAAAGTCATTTGTGAAATGTGCTGAACATTGATGAATTACCCCTCCCACACTTTAAAGGCCTATTTTCTCCATGCCTCACACTGAGGGGTGCTGGTTCTAATTATATATTTGGAAGTATGATTTTTAAAAAATAATGTTGGAACAATTGCAAGCTGTGGTCAAGTTTTGGAAAGTAGAACAACTTGTTTTTACCAATTAATCTAGAAGTCTGAAGGCTCTGAAGGCTCCACAATTTTTTTTTAAAAAAATATGTCTAAGCTATTGTCCTAAAATTATAAAGGTTAAAGCTGGAATGCTAAGCATCCTTCTGGATAAAACTAATTACATACAGGTAGACTTATTTTTTTAATTGAAGATGCATAAAGTTGCACCTCACTAAATCTATTTTCAGGTCACTATACTTAAGTATTGTACCTGTTGTATCTCTAAGAAAGAAGATAACAGATAACAAATAATCAAAGTTGGAAGGGACATTGTAAATCATCTAGTCCAACCCCCTGCCCAAGCAGGAGACCTACACCATTTCTGAAAAATGGCAGTCCAATCTCTTCTTGAAAGTCTCACGTGATGAAGCTCCCACAACTTCTGAGGGCAAGGTGTTTCATTGGTTGATTGTTCTCATGGCATCAATGCCTATAGGTCAAAATGTGGTCCTGAATACTTCCCTCAATGCTTAATTTGCTTTTGTGCCTCTCCTAAAATATTTTTTATCTTTTTTTGATCTAAAAAAAATGAAGAGAAACTGGCATGCTACAAAATCCAGTGCCATCTCAAATATGTTCTGTGTTCAGAAGAAGCTATTTTGGCATTTAACAGAAGAATAACAGAGTTGGAAGGGGCCTTAGAGATCTTCACCCTCAGCTCACGAAACCCTCTGCTCAGGAAACCCTACACCATTTCAGACAAATTGTTGTCCAATCTCTTCTTTCAAACTTCCAGTGTTGGAGCATTCACAACTTCTGGAGGCAAGTTGTTCCACTGATTAATAGTTGTTGCTGTCAGGAAATTTCTCCTTAGTTCTAAGTTGCTTCTCTCCTTGATTAATTTCCACCCACTGCTTCTTTTGCTGCCTTCAGGAGCTTTGGAGAATACCTTGACTCCCACTTCTTATTCTCTTCCCTTTACTATTGAACAGTCTTAGAAAATGAAAACAATAAATAGCTGCAACCTATTGGTTCATTAGGAAGTGTTTCAAGGATATGCTGGGAAATATTGGAGGAATTAAGATAGACAAAGCTTTGATAGGATATCCCACCCTGGGGACTGTTTTGTGAACAGATTGGTTTTGTGAAGGACCAATCCTTGCCAGCAATTTTGTGGCAATACCTCTTGCACCATCTTCACATTTTACATTAACTTGCTATAAAATAGACTAGCCTTTATGTTGGACAGTGGATTCCAACACTTCCACGCTTCATTTATCTTTAGAATCATGTGAAATATAAGGGCAGAGTGCACAGCTTTAATGTTTAAACCAGTGGCAATGCTAAAATTATTCATTGACTTACTCATTACCTACTCATTACACTGGAATCAAAAGCTATACTCTTATGCTCATTTACCTGAGAGCAAGCTTCAGTGAACATTTAGGGTTTATGTCAAAGAAAACCTGTGTAGATTCAGGTTATAAATCTTCCAGATTTGTTTTGAAAAACAAATCTATATGCCTTAGCTTTACTCTTTGAGTATAGCAAAGTTTTAGCAGAAATCATAATAAGACTATGGAATTTTCTACTGCAAGGTTAAACAAATTAGTGGATGTTTATATGATAAGAACACTGGCTTGTTTAAAATTAAAAATACCTCCACTGTTTCCAACATCAGAGGTGGTATGTATTTCTATTTGCAACTCAGATCTAGATAAACTTTTCTGGCTCTTGTACCACTTCAACAATGGCCATTCAGATGCTTGGCAACTGGCATGTATTTATGATGGTTGCAGGGTCCCTGGGTTATGTGATGCCCCTTTGCAACCTTCTGACAAACAAAGTCAGTGGGGAATCCAGATTCATTCAATAATCATGTTACTAACTTAATACAGTAACTACAGGGATTCACTTAACAAATGTGGCCAGGAAAGTCATAAAATGGGGCAAAACTCCCTTAATGATTATCTTGCTTAGCAATGGAAGTTTTGGGCTCAGTTCTGGTCATAAATTGAGGACTCTCTCAGAGGTGGGATTCAATTTTTTTGACTACCAGTTCTGTGGGTGTAGCAGAGGAAGGATACTGCAAAATCCCATTTCCTCTCCACCCCACTAACCTGCTTTCCAGCTCTGTTCTCCTGTGCAGGGCAACAATGGAAGACCCAACTGACTTGGGACTGTGACTTGGGAGGCAGAGAATAGACTGGCGGGGCCTGTCAGAAGTGGTATTTTCCAGTTCTTTGAACTACTCAAAATTTCCCCTACTGGTTGTCCAGACCCGGTCAGAACCTACTGAATACCAACTCTGGACTCTCTGTACATGATTCTGAAAAAAAGATGTGACTATTTTAATGAGTTGCTAACAGATGCTGGGGGTGTGTGTGTGCATTCCTGTGAGCTCTAAAACAGTTTTTCAGAAATGAAGCCAAGGCACTGCATAGTTATACAATGATATACATATGCACAGACATACTAGATATGCTCAGGCTGCTATGGTGAATGTTTTGTAATGATCAACTTTTGACAATTAAATACGGTTATTGTTTTATTTTCTGTAACTGCGAAGCTTTTCAGAGCTGCTTTGCAGAGAATATCATGAGCATTAACGACTTCTGTTTATTTTAGTCTGTCAACAGGTAGGCAAAATTATGGTGGCTGCTTTTAAACCAGTATTGTAAGAAAACAAACAGATTTGAATTCCTTACTGAATGATAGTGTAAATAAATTGAATTTTTTAAAAAACTATACAAAATATAGTCAAATGATTAAGGTTTTTTTAAAAAAAAAACATTCAAGCATAAATGTAAAGAATCCATTTTTTGTGTTTTTTTCTGAGGGAGAAAATTGCAGCATTGGGTAGGAGCATTGGGATTTCAACATTATTCATCTTTTTTTTTTTTTTTACTCTTTCAAACAAAGGAAATACCTGATAATTTCTCTTTCCTTTTTAACTATGAGAAGCATCCAGATGGAATTTCTTTTAGATTATTTAGAATTAGTACTTCAGAAAAAGCCACAGTCTTCACTAGTTGGATAATGGATTGAAAGGTTTGGATTTTTCAGAGGATTTTGTATATTTTCAAAGGGATTGAAGTAGTCACCCATGAATGAAATGCGATCAAGAGCCTAAGGAACAGAGGCACTGAAATCAACATGGAGAACAACTGCATGAACTGAGCAGGGCAACACAGCCACTGGAGAGTATAGTAAACTCTGCTTTTTAGAACTTAAAAACAAGGAACATGGTTGTTGGAAAATGAAAGCTGAGATTCTGAGAAAGTCCAATTCTGCACCACATTTCAGCTTCCATGCTGAGTGACGCCTATGCAGAATATGCAAAGCTCTGGATTTAGGCTTTCTCATGCAGCTGTGTACCCATGTGTCAAACTGATATAAATTTCTTCTTCTTGAATGAAGTGAGCAGCATTATTGTTGACAAGCTGGGATTTAACAAAGACTTAATTCAAGCACAGCTCTTAGAATTATTACTATTCATGACACGGAACATACAGGATGTCACTTTTGTTAACCAAAAGATCAGATCGTGGCTTCATTTTTTTAACACATGTGTGCTTTTTGCACATGTGTTGTTTCATTCTTTGGCTTGAGATGCTACATGCCATAATTTAGGTTACTGGGCAGTTGCTCAAAGCCAACTCTAGCTTTGGTTCGAAAGTAAATGGTTAAACTCTAGAGCAGGGTTGTCAAACTCAAGGCCTGCGGGTAAGATCTGGCCCATGGGGTGCTCAGATCTGGCCCATGGGGTTGCCCTGAAAATAGCAAAGGACCAGCCTGCAGTGCCTCTGCCAGCAAAAATGGAGCTTGTTTTCTCTGGCAGAGGCTTTCAGGAGGCCGTCGTAGCCGGAAATGGAGCTAGGGAGCCTTCTTTCCCCGGCAGAGTGCCCAGGCCACCATAGGCCCCCTGATACAAGTGACATTGAGTTGGGCATGCCCATCCTGGCCACGCCCTCAAGGTAAAACACAACCCTGATGCGGCCCTCAATCAAATCGAGTTTGACACCCTGTTCTAGAAGTTAAAGTTCTGGCTTAGAAACCAGGAGATGGTGAGTTCTAGTCCTCCCTTAGGCTGACTGGGTTACTTTGGGCCAGTCTCCTTTTCTCAGGCAAACCCATTTCACAGAGCTTTTGTTGTTGGGAAAATAAGAAGAAGGAATATTATGTTTGTCATCTTGAATTATTTTAAAAATAATAATATAATAATAATAATATAAATAAATAGAATATGAATAATTATTGTTGCTGTACTAGCAATTATTCTATGCCCACAGTGATATCCTGAATAGCAACACTTGTACAAAAACATTGCTGTATCCCATAATTATTTGTATCGCTGAATTCTACCATCTAGTGTGGTGATGGAGGGTATAAAGAGCCTTCTCTTTTCCATTCTTAAGTGCTTTTAGATTTTCTTTCAGATTTTTTAAAATGATATTTGCAAGTTTGCTCTATTGTTATAGAGTTCCCCCCCTCCCTTTAAAAATACACCGCATACATGGATGTGAAACCTCCTTGCTGCTGACAAAAGGTCCATAGGAGAAGGTCTGTTATGATATCATTTCTTGGGATGTAATTAAATCATGACAAAGCAGGGAAGCAATGAAATATATTGGGTGTCAACTATTATGAAAGACAAAACAATCTGAAACACCTTTGGGAGGGGCGGATCTTCTCACTAAGATAACCACAATAATATTATATGTCACTCATAAGAATTCCTTCCAAACATTATTTTCTCTGTTAAAAAACAAGCAAGCAGTTTCCATCCCATCCAACTGACTGAAAATGTTTTAAAAAGGGAAAGATTTTTGGAACAATATTAGCACGTACAAATCCTGCCAAGAGAAGCCACTTTGGCACCACAAAAGCTGAGACAGCTTGCCATGATTATGAAGCCTGGTTTCACCCAGCTCTTCAACGTTCAGATCTACTCTTCAGTCTGAAACTCAAAGAAATACTGATCTGCCAAATCTGATTCTTAATTAGGCTTAGTTCAGGCTCCTGTTACCATCTCTGATGCTAATAATACTCAAATAAAGTTAAATAATCTCTTCTTAGATATTCAAAGGTATCATTCACTCAGTCTATGCCCAGTTCTAAAACATTAATTACTGAAAAAATTGTATTAAAAGACGAACCCGGAATTAATTTAGTCTCCTACATTTTTAATTTAAAAAAAAACACGTGATGTTCTTTAATGAACACACCCAAAAGCCTCAGATCAAAGGCACAGACATCTTTCGTTTTATCTCTATTCAATCTGTTCCTGAGCCATAGGGCAGGCTACTGGCCAAGCTTTTAATACGCTTTTCTTTCTTAGCATCTGATTCTTCAAATACCAAAGCTTAGCCTCCAAAAATGATTATGCCGCCCAAAGCTTTCTCTCCATTCCTTAGATTATGACAATTTCGTACAATAGTGTTGCATTTCCATGATACCTTATTTACCCCAAAGAAAATGAGGTCTCTTTCTCAAAGAGTTACCTGTGGACTCACGGGGAGTCATCTTGCATTTACAGGCAAGGGAAGACTCCTGTTGAAAGCAAACACACGGAGAAGATGGTGCAAACAATGAAAATCAAGGAGAATTGAAATTGAGCTAGAAAAGGGAGGAGCTGTGATCCTTTACCCTTAATCCAAAAAGATCAGGAGGTGGTGGCAGATGCCGAACTTTTAGTAAGGAGGGATATGAGAGGAGATCAAACAATAAATATGTTTATAATTATCCTAATTAACTGTGATTTTCTGCTTTTATTTGCTGGTCTATGATAGAATAAAGATTGACCAATTGATTGAGAGGAGACTGACGGCCGCAGGATGACCCAATTAGATATTTTAAGGGCACTTATTGTGATGGTCTTTCACAGGGATGTCAAACTTGTGGCCTCCAGGGTGGATACATCATGTGCTGGCCAGCCCCACCCCATTTTAGCAAAGGGGAAAAAGTCAGGGTATATCACTGTTAAGTCCTGAGCATGGGCGCAAGGAATGGAGACGAGACATCGAACGGTGACTTCAACTCTTTATTGTGAAATAA
>BHEV01019007.1:0-15830 GCA_004319985.1 Emydocephalus ijimae | reverse complement strand
TCGGCCGGTTCGAAATCCCCGCGTCCTGACCAATCAGCACGCGGGGATTTCGGGCATGCGCGTTAGGACACAGCAGAAAGGAAAAGAAGTCACAAAGGTCTGGAGCAAGATATAAAGAAACAGAACCTATTTCGAGATAATGGGTAAAAATTTAACTGAAAGAGGGATTCTGTAAAGGTACATGAGATTGTGTTGTTATATTTGAAATAGAAATAACTTTAGAAAATTAGAAACAACACATTAGAATGAGGGATAGAATGGTTAGTGTAACTTGGTGAAATGTTTGTGAATAAAGTAAATGAAATAAAATAAATGAGAAAATTGAATTAGGAAGGAATGGGAACACTTTAATTAGTCAATGTTTTATAAAATATAAGTGAAGACTAATTAAAGTATTCCCATTCCTTCCTAAATTGTTCCCATAGAAGTATGACATTTAATTGAAAAGTAACGTGAAAAATCTTAAGATTTTAATGGATTTTAATATTAACAATAGAATTGAATTGGAATGGGATGTTGTTTTAATTATATACATTTATAATTTTTCTTTTTTATAAGAATATTGTGTGTAGTTTAAGAATGTACCAAACAGAATCCGAATGGAAGCTATGTATTATATTGAGTGTTATAACTTTAGGGGAAAGATATAAAGGCGTCATACTCCAATCAGTAACTACAGGATAAATTTTGTTTAATGAGAAAAGATAATAGACAATTGAAACAGGACAGACAAAAAATATGAATATAATTATTTGAATTGAGATGAAATAAATATAATAAAATTGAGGAAATTAAAAGAGGGGAGAAGCTACGTAGAAAATGTAAAATTGTAATAAGATATGGAATAGAATATAAAAATGAGCATGAACCTGAAATTGTGCCTGCATGAAGAAATGTAACCCGGGATTATGCTGCTTTCAAAAAAGATGTTTTAATTGTGTTTCTTTTCTTTTTGTGAAAACTCAAATAAAATTTACAGAAAAAAAAGATGTTGAGACTCTAGAAAAAGTACAGAGAAGAGCAACCAGGATGATTAGGGGACTGGAGACTAAAACATATAATGAACGGCTGCAGGAACTGGGCTTGGCTAGTCTAGTAAAGAGAAGGACCAGGTGAGTCATGATAGAGGTCTTCCAATATTTGAGGGGCTGCCACAGGGAAGAAAGGGTCAAGCTATTTTCTAAAACACCTATAGGCCGGACAAGGAATAATGGATGGAAACTGAACACGGAGAGATTTAACATGGAAATAAGGAGAAACTTTCTGACAGTGAGAACAATCAACCAATGGAACAGCTTGCCCTCGGAAGTTGTGGAAGCACCATCACTTGAGGCTTTCAAGATGAGATTGGACTGCCATTTGTCAGAAATGGTGTAGGGTCTCCTGCTTGGGTGGGGGGTTGGACTAGATGACCTACAAGGTTCCTTCCAACTCTGATTATCTGTTGTCTGTTATCTGATACTGTGTTGTCTAGTATTGTAAGAGGTGGTAGTATGGGTGGGTTTCTTCTAAAGTCTATCACCATTTCTACGGTTTTGAGTGTGTTCAGTTCCAGATTGTTCTGGTTACACCATGAGGCAGCTTGTATAAACTCCTGTCTGTATGCAGATTCATCGTTGTCTCGAATGAGACCAATCACTGTTGTGTCATCTGCAAACTTCAATATTTTAACAGATGGATCGTTTGAGATGCAGTCATTGGTATATAGGGAGGAGAGAAGTGGAGATAGCACACAGCTGGCTTCTGCCTGTATAATAGGTCTTGCACTTCTTTTTCTGTGATCACCAGAGGTTGTGAGCCCAATGGAGCCAGTTGTAGGTGTGTTTGAGTTTGGCTATTGTTGGTGTGTTTGAGATGTAGGTTGTGGGGATAGGTGGCTGTAGTTCTTTTCAAACCTGCAGTAAAACACATTCAGGTCATCTGCTAGTTCTTGATTTCCTTCTGCCTGGGAAGGAGCTTTGCTGAAGCCAGTGATGTTTTTAAGAGTTTTCCACATGTTTGCTGGTTCATTTGTTGATAATTGATTCTTTAACTTTTCAGAGTAGCTTCTTTTTGCTACTCTGATCTCTCTTGTTAATATGTTCCTGGCCTGGCTGTGTAGCATTCTTTCACCTTTTCTGTAGCCTTCCTCTTTGGAATGACGTAGCTGCTTAAGTTTAGCTGTGAACCAAGGTTTATTGTTACTACATATTTGCAGGTTCCTTGTTGATACACAAGTCTTTGCAGAAGCTAACATATGATGTCACAGTATCTGTGAGCTAATCTAGGTCTGCAGAGGCATCTTCAAAAACATTCCAATCAGTGCAATCAAGGCAGGCCTGGAGTTTCAGCTTTGCCTCATCCGACCAAGTCTTCACTGATTTAATTGTTGGTTTAATGGTTTTAAGTCTTTGTCTGTAGGCAGGTACAAGGTGAATCATGCAGTGGTCAGAGTGTTCCACAGCTGCTCGTGGTAAAGACCTATAAGCATCTTTTACTGTTGTGTAGCAGTGGTCTAAAATATTTTTGCCTCTGGTGGGACAATTTACATGCTGGAAATATTTTGGGAGCTCTTTCCTTAAATTTGCTTGATTGAAATATCCTAAAATGATGGGAAGGGAACCTGGGTGTTTGGCTTCAGCCTCCATAATTTGATCATCAAGAGTTCGTAATGCCTTGTTTACACAGGCTTGTGGAGAAACATACACAGCTATTAGGAGAAATGAGAACTCACGTGGAGAGTAAAATGGCTTGCAGTTGATGTGTAAAGACTCTAAGTTTTCATCACAAAACTTATATATTATAATTATATCCTGAGACCAACTGTTGTTGATATATGCACATAATCCTCTACTCTTTGTTTTACCTGATGTCTCTTCAATTCTGTCTGATCTAAATGTCTGAAATCCTGGGATGTATATGGTGTTGTCCCCATGAATTTGTGGATTAAGCCAGGTTTCGGTAAAACAAAAAACAGCTGAATTATGTAAATCAGAATTCCATCTATTTAGGAGATGAATTTCATCCATCTTGTTAGCCAGTGAGTGTAAATTAGTCAGAAAGATTGAAGGGAGAGGAGTTTTTTCCCCCCTATTCCTTATTCTGTTTAAAATTCCTGCTCGTTTACCTTATCTCCTCTTCTGGCGTGGTCGCTTCTTTGCTTTCTTTGTTGTAATCCATAGCACCGGGGAATTGATTAGAATCTCCTCCGCATTCGCAAAGACAGGTGGGAGTGGGAAATCAGAAAGCTGGTCCTTTAGGAAACGTTGCCTAATTCTTAGCAGATGGTCTCATAAGTATAAAATCTGTAGCGAATTGCAGATATTAATAAGGAAATAAAGAAACCATTAGAGAGCATTTCACCAAGGCAGCTTCACTTAAACATACGTACAGTACCCTATAATGCTTTCTTTCTGGAAAGATGTTCTCACAGATATTAACACTAAGATAAGTTGTAGTATTTTCTGGTGTTTTTATTCTTTTGAACTATAGTCCTGCATGGATGTCAACATCTGAACAAAGGAAGTGGAGTCTCTGTTCCCTGCTTGGAACTAAAATATTTATTCTTCAGCACTTGAAACATAAACATGGTTTCAACTATCAGTAGCCTGCAGAGGAGATGTGATTTGCAATTCACAAAAAACCCCTCTTATTTGGCATAGTTTTGCTTGAATGATTATAAAATAGAAATGTCATTCATTAATATGCTTATGTAGAACTTCCATATGTATCCATGAATTGATTAATTATGTGCCATCAAGTCATTATCAATTTTTAGTGACCACATAAATAGATTTTCTCCATGATGATCTATTCCTAAACTATCATCTAAGAGTTTGTTCATTACCATTGTAACTAAGTCCATCCGACTTGTTTCTGGTCCCCCTCCTCTTCTCTTTCCTTTGATCTTTGCTAGCATTAAAGATTTCTCCAGAGAGCTGGGTCTTTGTAGGTGTCCAAAGTAGAATAATTTGAAAGTGGTCATTTCTGCAAGGAAAAACCCTAAGTTGATTCATTTGATGATTAGTTGGTTGGTTGGCTGACTAGCTGGCTGGCTGGTTTTGGTTCAGTGGTATTCTTAACAATCTTCTCCAACTCTGAAGTTATCAGTACTGTTCCTAACTTGTTTCTGCTATGGCTTGAGGTGACAAGCAAAATAAAAGGCTTTCTACAATAAATGAAGCACATATTGACTTCTTTTTGGTTTTATTTGGCTTTCTCAATTATCCAGCAAGTATCAGAAATAATCAGAAATAATGTCCTGTGTTCCCCAGTCTTTTCTAAAGCCGGCTTGAATACCTGGCATCTCCTTTTCCCTATAGGTCTTTAATCTTATATTCATTGGATTATCTTGAGCATTATTTAGCTGGCATACAAATTAAGGATATTGTGTGATAATTTGCACAGTCTGTTAAGTCTCCTTTTTTTGGTACTGATGTACTGAAGATTAAGTAGGACTCAAAGGGCATACAAAAAGGAAAATTTATGGCTTGAGAGGATGACATTGGGAAAAAAGCTTGGTTGTGGTCACTGATAACAAGCTGAACAACAGCCATCAATGTGAGATAGCTGCCGAAAGGACTGCATTAGAGGAAGTATTGTATGAAAGACATTTCAAAGTGGTGTTCCTCATTGCATTGCACTAGCGCAATGCACCATCTTTGCATTGCACATTGCATTGCACCATCTTTCCAGAAGGATATTGATAGATTGAAACAAATCTATGAAAGGACAATTAAAATAATACAGAAGTTCATGCCTATGAAGACAAAGTGAAGGAATTTGGAATATTTAAAAGAAAGAAGACTATGGGAACACCATAGTCCACCATTCTATCATTCTACAATTTGCATAATTCTATAATTTGAAAATTGCCTAAAACTTTCCAAGCATCTATCAGCATTCTTAAAGGCTGCAATTTTTAAAATTCTGGGGGAAAAATATATTCAGCTCTTTCAGGGGAGAAATCATGACCATATTTGGGTTCAGTTTGATTGATGGAGTTTAAAAATATGATAATTTTTTTTTCTCTGTGTTAAATTATGACCAAAACTACCACCACCCCCAAAATTTCTTCTGTAAAGTCTTTTTCTCCCTCTCTTCCATTTTCTGATTAACACAGATAGAACTCAAAAGGAACAGACTTCAAAAAATATTGCTCCTAACTTTTCAGTTGAAGTGCAGGTCTCATTTTGATTCTGCAATAGAATAAAACTCAAGGCAGGGCAAATGACAACCCACCAAAAGAGAAGCACTTAGAGTTAGACCAGTCACGTAAGCAGCAAGCCACGCCCTCAAATTAGGCTACGCCCACAGAAATTTGAATCCTACCCCTGGGTGGGGGGGGCACCGAGGATGAATTTTTAGCACCAAGGGGGTGGTGGACTGAAAAAGTTTGGGAATCACTGGGTTAGAGTGATGGGGTTGTGGTGATACAATGAACCCTTCCAACTAGAGACACACACTGTTTCCATTAGTCTTTGTTTGATTACAAGAGGTTACAAAACAGAGGATTGATTGATTGATTGATTGTGTCCTGTCAAATCTGTGTCAACTCTTGGCAACAATAAAGATTTCCTCATGATGATCTGTCTCTAATCTGATCTTTCAGGGTTTCTAATGGAGCACCCATCACCACTATAATTAAATCCATCTACTTGCTTCTCATTGTCTCTTCTTTTCTTTCCTTCCATTTTTCGCAGCATCAGAACCTTCTCCAGAGAGCTGTGTCTTCACACAATGTATCTGGAGTAAAATAATTTGAGCCTGATAGTTTGTGCATTGAGTGAGAATTATCAGTTGATTTGTTCAATTATTTGCTTCTTTTCTTGGCATTTTATTGATTGATGGACTTGGGCCTTAGAATGGCTTGATGATTTAGAATGGAACAGCAGTAACTTTGTTTCCTGATATGCCCATTTCAAAATGAGACTGTCTATAAGTTCTGAAGAGCTTTATCGCTGGATATTCTCTGCACATTCACCAGGCAGTCACCAAGTATTTGCATTTCATATCCAGTGCTATTTTATGTCAATAGCTGGAGTATTTGGCACGACTTATGATGGCATTTAATATTTGAACAGACATGACACAGAAGTGTTTAGAACAGCAATCTATCATGCTATATAATTGAAGGCAAAAAAATCAACAGAGGTGCCATTTTTTATAACATGTTAAGGTTTGCATTACAATGTTTAGCATTCTGGAAAATGTTAGGTACAGTATCTATTGTAAAAGTAGCAATAATATACAGTTGTATCCCACAGTGACCAACCACTGTGTGGTGAAAGGGAAACACCAGCCTTTTTTGGAAGCAATTTGTGGGGACTGAAGAAGAAGGTTGAGGAAGGTGTGTCAGGTGCAAGCAATCAGAGTCACCTGTAGCTTTAGTCAGCAACTTTATTGACTTCTACCTATGTTACAAGAATCTCCTCAGACTGCTTGCCTTTTCCTGGGAACAAACAGAGAAGGTTTCATGGACCTTAGGGGAGGTCAGGTTTATGTGTTTTGCAGCTGTGCAAGGACTCCAAACTAGGCCCCCGCTTGACCTCTCCTTCCTTCCTGATTGGCAATTTCTCAACAAGATGGATCAAGCAGCAGCAATTTGAACCTTGTTCTCCATCAAGCATTTGACAAGGTTTCAGTGAGGTTTGGTTCCCACCAACCTTTGCTTGCTTCTGTCGGAAGCCCCCAGCCCCACCCCGAAGAATAAAATATTTTGGGAAATATTACAAAGGCGGAATATTATATTTCCCTAAAGGGGAAATGGAGAAACATGCTCTTAAAGACAGAAAGCAGCCCCCAAGCCTTTCTTAATAGCCCACAGCAGATGCCAGCACTTAAGAGATAAAGAGTTTATTGAAAGAGGAAGATGTGTATCTAGATAGCTCTATTCATAAGTAAAGCAAATACAGCAGGCAGAAATCCACTCAAGACAGGATATTTTTAAATTCCTTGCAGCACAGGCAGAACGATTAAGGATTAGAAAGCAGCCCCTCACCCAAGATCCAACACAGGATGAAAGCCATTAGCCACAATTGGAATTGCCCAACACCCTTTCAGAACACAAGCCCCTTCATTGCACCACCCCCAGAACAGTTCAAACTTCAAAGTCACAGAAATCTATAAAGATCCATCCACTCATTCAACCATTTGTTCAGCTGACCCCGAATTGAACACTATCTTTGCGGTTCTGTTCAATAAACCAACTTTCCAATCTGCCTCCATGTTGTTTCCAACTTCTTTCTCCCAATTTGGAACTGAACCTGATGGATTTTTCTTCCAACGCTTCAAAAAGGAGTTGTGGATGTATAACAAAAATTTGGAGTGCAAAGTCAGTTCCTTTTCCTGTTCTGAAGAAGCCCCTGCCTGTAGCCCAATATCAGCCCTCCCAGCTATATCAGGTAGGAAACATGGCTACATGAACTAATTCTACTTTAAAGCTATATTAACAGAATCTTGCAAGTCTAAAAGTATAAACTTCCCACTACCATTTTTAAGTGCCTTATCCATAAAGGCGAGTCATTTCTAAGTCTGCCTGTTAAGCCACTGGGGGCTCCTACCTCTCTTCTCTGATTGTTTCTGAGGCAACATCTTTTCCCTTCTACCCCAAGGTCATCTACACATTCCATTTATACCCACCTGAATAATGAGGCAGGGATGAGGTTCCACAAAATTACCAGTGGGGTGTCTTCTATTTCACCAATTTTTTTAGAAGTCAGGCAGACATCCCAGAATATTTCAAGGTGCTACTGATCAATAGAAATGCAGTTCTCTTCTTCAGAAGATTAGTCCGAGAAAAGGTCATTCCAGCAAGTATCTATATGAGATATTGACTTGAACTCAGGGTATCAAAATAATTGAAAATTTAATACTTCAAATCAATACAAAATAAGGAAAAGGGGTTTTGCATGAGGGAAATGAGATAACAAAAGATCTGTTCCAGGGCTGGAAAAGGCCATAAAGGAGGTGGAGGAGTTTGGTTTGGAAAACTACCCCCAATTCAGATTATCGAAAGCTTTCTGCACATCCAAGAAAATCAACACTACTTGTTTATCTGGATGATCTTTGATAATCTGAATTGGGATTTCTTTATACAAAAACAACAACAAAAGAGAGATGAAATTTGGGCCAAATTTTGAAAGGATGACAGCAGCAATTTATTCCATGTGGAAGACGAGTGTAAATGGTGACTTTACTAAAAGGTTTAACATAACCAAGGGAGTAAGACAGGGATGTCCGTTGTCACCTCTAATATTTATCCTCTCAATAGAAATTTACTAGTGCAGATCTGGAAAGCTACCCCCATGTGTCAGATCCTAAATGGGTCATCTCCAGTTAGTCTGTTGCAGAGAAAACAGCTTGCCATAAATACTCATTTATTTATCCCATCTGAAAACAAACCAACCCTCAGATCTTTACCCAAAATACCATGAAAAATACACCACCCATCAACAAGCCAACTCATATTTTTCATTATCTTTTAATTAAGGGTCTACCCATCTATGGGTAAACCAAATCCAATTTTTGAAGTATGTTTGGGAACCTAAAGTTCTTGGCTTATTCACAAGTATATATGATAACTTCATACAGCCTAACAAATATATTGGGCATGGTAGGTCCACAGATCCAGCTGAGGGATACAGCATTTCAGGCAGTTTTATCATTGGTTGCGTCTCATTTTTTCCAACAAAAGACTTTTTTTCTGGAATTTGCAAGCACTTCTCTTTCTCTGTGTGTAAACCCAATCTATTTTGAGAACAGCCAAGTGAGAAAAGTACATTATCCCTTGGGCATTTGCCTATTAGAATTTATAAGATATCTGTTAAGACCTACAGGTACAAGCAAAAGATCAGAAAGATTTACTCTGTACAGATAAGCAGATATGTGTACCAAGGGGGTGGAGCTTTGATCACATGGGTACAGTTGCGATCTTGGGTTTTTTTAACATACCCAATCCTCCCCTAGAAACCCCTGCCTGCATGTCTTCTTAGCCTCCTATCATTTCCTAAGCAATATGAAATTCTAAAACCAGAGTGTGCAAGTGCACCACTGTTCCTATTTCACATGTCATGCTTGATTTCCAGTAACCAGGACACAAACTTAAGTTGCATGCCTCTCCCATGTAAATTGATTTACAATTAAATGTAGTTAAGACTGTCCAGTACATTCCCTTCATAGTCATGCATAGACAAAGTACAGTTTTTAGTCATGCATAGACAAAGTACAGTTTTTAACAATCTGTAAGAGGCCAAAGCTTGAAGCCTAAAGCCTAAAGCCTGCAGATTCTGGTCTTCGGTTCAAGAATTTGAGAGCTCCAATTTGCTTTTTTAGAATAATAATTCCAACGTTCACCATGGTCCAGCCCTTGTGTCAAATAATCACAAAGAGAGAGGACAGAGCCTTGCCAGAGCTTAACACTGCTGGCAATGTTTTGAGCCAGCCTTGTGGCATTACAATGCCACAGCCTTGTGGCATTAACCAGCAAGCTGGTTAAAAAATTTTGAGCATTATGGTTTGGAAGGCAACAGACAGAAGAAGGTTGTCTTCAAAGAGGGATGGGGAACTTTATATTGTGATTGTTGAAAGCTATGTTTTCTTAAAGCTAGTCCATTGGTAGAGGGGATGAAGATCCTTTATTTCTTGTTTCCCATTTTTCTAATCCAAACATCTCCATCCACCTGCATTTTATTCTTCTTTTCTTGAACTTTCTCTCTCCTTCCTTCCTTCCCCTTCCCCCCATCTCTCTCTCGTTCACTCAATAGGAAAGGATAGGGAGAGATACAGATTTTTTCTCAAAGCTTCAACTAGCCCTTCAACTATTGCAATGTAGCTAAGCAGCACTGCCTTAATTTGTTCGTTGCCCAGACTTTCTACAGCATGCTCCACTTGGCTAGAGTTTATAGCACAAAACACTCCCACTGGGAGACACAAAGACCTGGACCAAGGCAACTAACACACATGCTTCTGATTTTACTGGGGGTGGTTGCTGAGCCTGAGGGTTTCTACTTAATACAAAGCTGACCTTACCCCAAGGAAGCTGATGTTTTGCTTGTGGCCATGCATTTAATATTGTGTAGACATTCTGGCTGATCTATTACAACTCAACTGTACAAACATTGCAGAAGGTAACTCAGGTAGCTTTTTATGGTTGGAGTGCTTGTAAGTCGTTCATAAGCAGAATTGATGGGCTGCCAACTAGAGAAGATCTGCTTGCCTCTTAAATGGGCTAGTCAGAGGCAACTCAAGGAGGGCAAGAGGGCATGTTCCAGATCATGACATTACCATGAAAATGATGTGAATTATCTGATTTGCAAACTGTATGATTGAGGTCATTTGGAGGATGATATGGATGTCAACATCATCATTGTGGTGGGCACTTATGACAGCTCCTCCAGCCTTGAGCTAAAGAGTCATCGTGGCACAGTGGTTAGAATGCAGCATTGCAGGCTAACTCTGCTAACTACCAGCAGTTCGATCCTGACCATCACAAGGTTGACTCCATCTTTCATCCTTCCAAGGTCAGTAAAATGAGGACCCAGATTGTTAGGGGCAATATGTAAAGCACTATGAAATAGTATGTAAGTCTAAGTGCTATTGTATCCTACTATATGGGTTAGTCTACAATTCCCACCATCCTTTTGACTGCATATACAGCTGGGAGATGGGAGAAGCTGTAATTTAAGGGGACCGCTGGGAAAGATGAGAAATAGCTGTGCTTCCTCCAATATAAGCAGCATATTTTTGCCCCCAGAACTTTCTTCATGCATCCAATTACAAAAATTTGTCTTTTTCTCTCCCTTGCAGGGCCTGCCCCTTTTCTTCTCTCTAGTTCCCCATTCCAAGGAGATTTTGAAGCCAATCCCCTTCAGCCCTGGCATCTATTTGTCCTTGCTGTTCGAGCTGTGGAGTTTCTCAGCCTAATTCCTGGATCTTGAAACAATAAGTCAATCTAACATCACCCAACAACTGGGAGCTCTGTTGGGGCAAAGCTGCTCAGCCACAGCAAAGCACACCATGCCAATGTGTGTGCCTCCCCTGATCATTCATTTATTTCATCAGTTTATGAGCAATAATAGAACTTTTATTATAGCATTTTGCTTAAAAGCAAAGCCAGTAAAATCATGGCAAATGAAATCTTGAAAATTGCAGGCATGACTCCAAAAAGAACATCATCATTTTCAAAAGTTGATAAAAGGTGAAAAGCTGTTACTAAGTGCTCATTTCCAAGTGAGGAAATCTAAAATTTAAAAATGGTTTGATAATATTGCCAAACTTCAGAAGGCAGGAGGGGTTCTTCCAGTAAAGAATGGAATCTTCCAAAAAGATAAGATACAATTTTTGACATTTTTCTTATGTTTGTCTATTTTCTCCTTCTTATATTTCTGTCTGGGAGTTTAACACAATACTTCAAAATATCTGAGGTCTGATAGTAAGGATGACTTCTACTATGATGAAGAGCTGAAGATCTTGAGACAGCCCCACAAACACCCCAACTGGAGCCATGGGGAAAGGTTCTATCCACACAGCCTTCCCAAATAGCTTTGCATTGATCTTTGGATCAACAAGGAAAATTGGCAGGGTCATACATGATAGAACATAGAATAATAGGGTTGGACAGGAACTTTGAGGACTTCTAGTCTAACATCCCTATTTAACGGAAAACTGCATACCATTCTGGACAAATGGCTGTCCAATCTCTTCTTTAAAATCTCCAGTGATTGAGTACCTGCAACTTCTGGAGACAAGCCATTCCATTGATTGATTGCTCTCTCTGCCAGCAAATTTCTCCTTAGTTCTAGGTTCTTTCGCACACACACACACCCACTGGTCTGCAAAGCTGAAAAAGTTGAGGAACTCTGTGATAGGCGGATAAAAATGCCAAATCCAGTCGAAACTTCTGGCTGAGTGTGCAATGAATGATAATAAATTATTAAATTTATATGCCACCTGACTCCCAGCAACTCTAGGCAATTTACAATAGTTAAGGAGTAACAGTTAATACTTTTAAGATAAAAAACCAGTACAAAACAACAGTAGAAATACACACAGTATTTTCAACCTCTGGAGAAAGATGCATGCTGTTGGGCATTTAAAGGAAGGCAGCAGTTTTCCCATGTGGCTTATGATATAAACCTAGGAGAGGAAGAATAATTTCCAATGCCCTTTTATGACATTTTTAAAAATTAGACAGAATTCCTCTTCCACCAATAAATATACAATCTAATATTGGTGTAGATATCTCACTTTGGTTCTCTATACAATTCCCACAGAAGTGTTGGCAATATCTCTTATGGGCCATTAAGAATATGGTACCCAAAATATATGTCTGGGCTGAACTTTCCTATTCAGCCTGATTCAATTTCATAGCAACTCACTTTAATCCCAATATAGATTTTAGGAGACACCCTCCTATACATCCATGTTGAGGTAAATCCCCATCAGGAGAATGAGCGCAAATAGGGAGACGTATTTTGAGAGAAGCATTTGAATAATACACATACAGCACACAGATACACTGTACAGTAAATGTAGGTTTTTACTTCCAGAAAGGTTTAAGCAAAGTCCAAAATAAGCAGTCCAAAGTCATTCACAAGTACAATCAGTCAGTTTTCATCCAAGGATAATCCAAATATCAAATTCCAGTGTCAAAAACAGTTCAGTATCAGACTTATATTAAATCCAGTAATATCAGTCAATTAGAAGAAATGGAGCAACAGCAATACTTTCCAACAGAAGGAAACAGAGATACTCACTCAGACACACTATCTTCTGAGACTAAGACTAAAACAAACCAGGTTTCTGGCTCCATCTTATGGCCATTTGAGAAACCACACCCAATTGCATGCTCTTGCATTAACTTAAAGATATAGTATTAAAATGTTTATCCTGGTTTATATATTTCTAACCCAAATACCTGTTAGGTGACTTATATTCCTAACATTCTCCCCTTTTGGGTAAGATATATATACAACCTTACATTCTAAGTCCATGATCTTCACAGCTAGCCTTATGCTTTATAGAGCCTTGGGCCTTTGTAAAATGATCTGCTATATTGTTTTCTGACATACAGTATTCCAGCTTAATCATCTTACTTTGCACACATTGTCTCACATTTAAATATCTTAAATCTGTGTGTTTCGTTCTTGTTTTAACAGCAATATTTGAAGCCATCTGTATTGCTGATTGGTTATCTTCGTAAATAACAATAGGATCTGTTACATCAATTCCCATATCAATCAATAATTGCTTATACAAAACTAAATCTGCACATAATAAAGACAAACATGAGAATTCAGCCTCCATTGTTGACAAACTTAGATGTTTCTGTCGAATAGATCTCCATCCAATCAACGCTTTTCCCAATAATACAGCAGTACCCGATGTAGATTTTCATGTATTTACGTCTGTAGCAAAACTTGCATCAGCATATGCAGTCAAATTCAGTTCATCTTTTGGCTCCAGATACAATGCATAATGCATTGTTTGTTTTAGATATCTTAACACACGTTTAGCAACTTGCCAGTGCCTTTCAGTGGGCTCAGCATTAAATCTCGCTAATTGATTAACACTGTATGCAATATCTGGCCTTGACCAATTACTGAGATAAGATAAACTACCCATCAAGGACTGATAAATGTTCTTATCAAAAATAGGACTTTGAACATCACTATGGCTAAACTCCTGGCTCATTGGTGTTTTAGCCAGCTTACAAAGTTCCATTTTAAAACTTTTTAGTAATTGGTTAATTTTATCTGCCTGTGAGATTTTGTATCCTCCCCTAGTTCTATCTATCTTTAAACCAAGATATTGTTTGATTTCTCCTAATTATCTTAAATTTCTTTTCCAATAGTGAAATTATCTTTTCCAATAGTGAAATTATCTCAATAGCTTCTTGTTCAGTTTTGGTGATTAATGCTATGTCATCAGTAAATAATAACATAATAAATAATGAAATTATACCATTGCTTTCCTTTTTAAACAAACATGGATCAGCCATGCTAGCCACAAAACCTATCTTAGTTAATTCTTTAAATATACATTGGTTCCACTCATATCCTGATTGCTTTAAGCCATAAAGACTCTTTTTCAATTTCCAGCAATCAGTTGTATTATCATCTTTGATACCTAAAGGTTTCTTTAAATATATAGTGTGTTGCAACTGTGCATGCAGATAAGCTGTCTCGACATCCAAATGATTTACAATATATTTTTCTTTAGCTGCCCACACTTATGCTGCCCTTAATGTAGTAGCCTTCAGACTAGGTGCAAACACCTCATCATAGTCATTTGCTGTCTGATTGAACCCTTGTGCTGCTAACCTGGCTTTATGGGTAACAGTCCCATCTACATCTGTCTTCAGTTTATATATCCATTTGCATCCTATGGCATGTTTACCTGGTGGTAACTTAACATTTTCGTACACCTACAGTCTTTTTAAAGATTCCAGTTCCTTATCCATTGCTTTCTGCCAAACAGCCTGATCCTTAGCAGGATACAGTTTTAGTTCACTATAATTACTTGGAACTGTATTCACTTGGCATACAACACTAGCCTGATATCTATCAGGTGGTTGTGTTACTCGGGTTGAACATCTTGGTAATACAGGGCTTACTGGTGGACTTTCCTGTGCCACCTGCTCCTGTTCTTCTATTTCTTCCTGTGCCTGTTCTCCTACTTCCTCCTGTTCTTCCTCTTTAATGGCTATTTGTTGTTTACTGATTTTATCTTTAGGGACTATTTGGGTGTCAATAATAATATCATTGCTGGATTCCTGTTCCAGTTTATCCCATCCAACGTGCTCAAAAAATTTTGCATTAGCAGTACAATAAACATGAGCTGTTCCTCGATCCCAGAATCTAAATGATCTATGGTTGGCCTCATAACTCACAAAAAATAACTTCTTAGCTCTATGTTGCCCTTTCAGTCTTACTTGTGAGGGAATATGCACCCATGCTGGAGCTCCATATGTGTGTAGGTAACTTAAATTTGGTTTTCTGCCATGCCAACGAGTGAATGGCAATTCTCCAGTTGTTGTATTAACTACATTGTTCAAAACATGGTTACTACACATTATGGCTTCACCCCACAGTGTTTCAGGTAAACCTGAATCAGATAACGTAGCGCGAGACATGGCTTGTAATGTTTGTCCTCTTCGTTCTACAAATGAGTTATGTTGTGGTCTGTAAGGTGCAGAACGTTTATGCTCAACACCAGCCAATTTTAGCATAGTTTGGAATCTTTTGTTAACAAATTCAGTTCCATTATCAGTTACTAAAGCAATTACTTTACTTTTCATTTTTCTCTCAGCAAACCTTAGCCAGTTAAAGAAATGTTGCAATGTTTCTGTTTTGTTTTTCATAAGATAGCAGAAACCATACCGTGAGTAATGGTCCATAATACTCAAAATACAGCAGGCACCTCCCAAACTTGGTTTTTTAGGACCAATTATGTCAGCAAAAGCAACCTCTAAAGGTTCTTTGGTCTTAAACCCATTAAGTCTGTTTGCTGGAGTAACCTTACTCTTTTCTTGCCTACAAGCATTACAGTGTAAATACTTGCTACAAGGTTTCAATTTTACTCCCTCTGACAATTCAGCAGTTTGCTTGAGCATTTTGAAATTAATGTGCCCTAGACATCNTCAACTGGTCATCATGTATTACATATAAATCATTCTCTAATTTAGCAGTAACACTTTTACCCTCTTTCTCTATTATACAGTTATCTCCCCTAAAGGTTACTACATAACCAATATTAACTAAAGTCCTTATTGATAATAAATTAAATTTTAGTTTAGGTACATATAACATAGTTAAATGTTCGTTTATACAAGAACAATATGCAGTACCTTG
>BHEV01019006.1:0-24034 GCA_004319985.1 Emydocephalus ijimae | reverse complement strand
CTCCAGTCAGGACAGAGATTTTTTAATCTCGATGCGGATTTCTTTTCCTTGCCACACACCCCAGAGGTGGATGACTCCTTATTAAGTCTAACATCGTCCTCTACTCCTACTGACGCTCTGGAAGCCCTAAAGCCAGAGGACTAGCGGGCCCGGACGACGTTCGTCGGGCGCATCAATCCAATGCTTGGGCCGTTCGATCAGCCACGGCCGCATTCCTCTCACCCGATCCTCTATTAGATGGCTCCATCAGTTGAAGCAGTATGTCCCCCCCTCTAACACCTGGACACACCAGGACATTGCCACGCTTACGGCCGCAGCGGAATTTGCGGCCAATGCTACCGTCTACTCCTCAAAAATTTCCTCCTGAGCTATCTCCTCCCATGTTACAGTCTGGCGGCTGCTTTGTATTAAACACTGGCAGGCAGACATTAAAACTAAAGCTGAATTGGCTTTTGCTCCCATCTCAGGAGGCAAGTTTTTGGCCTGGCTCCGGAACCATTGTTCATGGAGAGCCTAAATAAAAGAATTTTCTCCCATTGCCCTTTCACAGACAGGAGTCCAGAGTGTCCCAACCCTTTCGAAGGGGATCCGTTCGTTTCTCCTATCAGGCTCCCTTCTTCCACAGTTTTCAGGGAACCCCGCCCTTTCGACCGGCCTTTCAGGACCGGAGTGACACGGATGTCAGGAACAGGAGGGGGGTCAACTACGGGAGACCATTCCGGGGCACAGGAAGTAGATCGTCCCGGTGCCCTAGGTAAGGCTTCCAGCCACCCACCCCTTTGGCGGTCAACTCACATAGTTTGCCGACCAATGGGGATCAACCATTTCTGATATTTGGGTTAGGGACACTGTTAAACTTGGCCTCTCCCTTGAGTTTCTGTCCCCCTCTCCGGAGCTTTTCAGGGTTTCCCCTCTTTCCAGAGGCCGCACCAAGCGTGTTCTCATAGAAACCACTATTAACACCCCACCAAAATCGAAGCTATACAGCCCGTACCATCCTCGCACCGAGGAATGGGGGTTTATTCTCACTTTTTCCTACTTCCTAAATGCTCCGGAGGCTGGAGGCCCACCCTAGACTGAAGAGGCTTAATGGTGTCCATCATAGTTCATGATGCTTACTCTTCAGTCCATTCTGCAGGGCACTAGGAAGGAAGATGGACTCACCTTCTTTTACCTCTCAGCAGCATATTTTCACATTCCCATTTGTCCCTCATTTTTCAAATTTCTGAGACCTGGCTACACTGGTCAACTTTTTCAATGCGTGGCCCTTCCCCTTGGTCTAGCCTCGACCTCGAGGATCCTTACCAAGGTTCTGGCAGTCCCATCAGTTCACCTCAGAGACTTCCCCATTCACAGTCTCTCTTATCTGGATGATATCCTCATCCTTTCTCTTACCAAATCCCACACTGAAGGGGACACTAGATCCATCCTCTTGGTTCTTCAGGCCCATGATCTTCTTGCACAATGGGAATAGAGTCAACTTACCCCTCCCACTTGAATAGCTCACTTAGGGGCAGTGATTGATTCAGTTGAAGGGACGGTCTTCCTTTCCCCTGAAAGATTTCTCAGTATTCAGAAATCGGTCAGGAACATTAGGCAAACAAGAAAGACGCCATTACTGGTCTTATCAAGATTACTGGGCAAATTGGTCACATGCATATCCATTGTTTTCCTGGGCCCGGCTCCATTCCAGATCTATACAGTGGTTCCTGTTACCTTATCACTGCTCCGGAAGGAGCAATTCGAGAACCGTGGTGAAGGTTCCCTCAAGGTTTCTCACATCACTTCTTTAGCGGATCAGACCCGCAATCCACAAGGGCATCTTTTCAGGAGTCCACAGGGGTTACCCTCACGACAGGTGCCAGCCTACCCGGATGGGGGGCCCATATCCACTCGCTCTCAGCTCAGGGCACCTGGTCAGCAAAGGTGCAATATAAACTGGCGGAGGCTTCACACAGTATACTCGGCCTTACGCACTTTCCTTAGGTATGTGGGCACCTCGTACTGGTCCTGCCAGACAACATTACGACCAAGGCGCATATCAACCGACAAGGGGGGCAGACATGACATCCGTCTCATGAGGGAGGCCGGGTGTATCTATAGCTGGGCGGAGACCAACCTATTGTCCATCAGGGCAGATCACATCTCGGGAGTCTCAACGATCGGGCAGACGGGTTGAACAGGGCCACCTTAGACTAGGCAGGATGGCGCCTTCATCCCTCCCTGTTTAAGTAATAATGCAGAGGAGGCCTCAGCGATATTAGGCCACCCCCTAGTGGACCTAATCGCGTCTCTGCTCAACATCCAGGTACCGAGATTCTTCTCCAGGTACCCCCCAAGGGGCAGAGAATTACAGCGCCATACGTTGGCCCTGGCCCACCGGGCTCTTTTTATGCAATTCCCCCACTATAGCTAATCCCCAAAGCGATCATAAAGCTTATCCACGAGAGGGCGGAACTCCTCCTGGTTACCCCGTACTGGCCCAGGAGACTGTGGTTTTTGCGGACCTTCGTAACCTTCCAGTGGCCTCTCCCTGGAGGATCCCACCGGGCAGGATCTCGCTAGCCCAGGGACCTCCTCAGCACAAATCCTCAGTGGCTTCAGCTAGACGTCTGGAGGCCGAGCAGGACCGTGTAAGAAGGGAGGGTTTTCTCCAATCAGGTCATTGAGACCATCTCGGCAGTGAGACGGTCTCAGCTACCCATATATATACCGCTACCCGGATCATTTTCTCTGAATGGTGCCACAAACCACGCATTAATCCGCTCCTCCAGCGGCTGCTCAAATTTTGGCCTTCTGGCAAGGACTGGAAAAGGGCCCCTCCCTCAATGCCTTGCGAAGGCAGGTGGCAGACTGGCCAACGGTCATTTCGGTGATCCGATGGACCATTTTCCCACTACTCTCGTATTCGAGCATCCCATAGAGGAGCCACCAGTTTGCATCCTCCAGTGATACACAGGGACTTTAGCAGGGTTCTCACGGCACTGTCTAAACTGCCTTTCGAACCCCTAAGAGGGGCATCACTTCAATTCTCTACGTTCAAGGTAGTGCTTCTCATACCGGTTTCTTCTGCATGACGGATATCTGAAATAGCAGCTCTGTCCGTTAGAAAGGATCTTTGTGAATTTCCTTGCTGATCGGATGGTCCTGCGACCAGACCCTTCCTCCTGCCCAAGATTATCTCAGCCTTTCGCAGATCATAGGAATTCATTCTTCCTAACTTTTGCCCCAGGCCTTCTCTGAGAGGGAAAGGCAGTGGCATTCCATCAATGTCAAACGTGCGTCACGTATTTATATCAGTCACACTTGGTTTATCAGGAAGTCAGCATTGTTCCTGTCATTCCAATCAAAGACGCTGGGTTTCAAAGTATCCCCGTCTACTGTAGGCACTTGGATCGGAGCGACATTCTCCAAGGCCTATCTAACTCAGGTGCTTCCTGTTTCCAGTGGAATAATCGCACATTCTACAGGGAGTGCGGCTACCTTGGCAGCCTGGGTTAACCGGGTTTCAATACGTGATAAACACCGAGTGGCCACCTGGGCATCTCCGTCACCTTTTATTCATCATTGTATAATCAATGTGTTTTTGCTTCAGCAGAAGCATCCCTGGCAGACGAGTCCTTCAACAAGTGGCAAGAGAGCCAGAGGATATTCCAACTCAGACGGAGTCCCTCCCGTAGGGCAGGCCATGCTTCGGTATGTCCCACTCTGGATGCTCGCAGCAGATCTATGGAGAATGGGTGTTGGTGCTTACCTGATACGCCCTTTCTCGTTGAGCTGCGTTAGAGCATCCAGCCCCACCCTAAATTGTCCGTCTGGTGGGGAGCCCTGTTTCAGCCAATGATTTAATCAGTTAAGTAGTTGTGAGCTGCTACAATAGTTTAAAGGAGATAATAGTGTTTGTCTTCTCGTCTTCGTAAAACTGGGGAACGCATGGAGGAGTCACGTGGAGGTGGAGGAACGTTCCTCAATTATAGCTCAGCCTGTAAGAGCGGAGACTGGAGCACCTCNTCTATCTATCTATCTATCTATCTATCTATCTATCTATCTATCTCTCTCTCTATCTATCTATCTATCTATCTATCATCTATCATCTATCTCTATTTACCATTTATCAATACATTTTGACTGGCACTTTATTAAGTTTACTTTACATTTGCATTTTCTAGTGTCTTCCAGTTATACTTTAATTTTCACAAATGTGGATCCACAATACCTCCTGTGAGGTAACAAGACATAATATTGTTTATAAGATAAATGTGTTCCCTCTAGACCAGGCTTGTCCAACCCGCGGCCCATGGGCCACATGCGGCCCATGTCGCCTCGTAATGCGGCCAATGCCCACCCCAACCTTCGTGAAAGATCCAGCGAGGAGGAGGAGGAGAGGCAGGCGCAAGGCGGGGTGAGGCGAGCAACAGAAAAGGCAGGCAGCCTCAGCCCAAAAGTCCCGCCCCGCCACCTCCTGCTGTTGCTGCCGCCGCTGCTGCTTCTGCCCCCGCCGCCGCCACTGCCCCCACTGCTGCATTTGCAGGAGGAGAGGTAGGCGCGAGGCGGGCGAGCTTTCTTCCCCCCTTCCCCCCCACCCCGCAAAATTTGGCCGGAAAATTAATAAAAAATAAATAATTTGCAGGAGGAGGGGTAGGCGCGAGGCGGGCGAGCTTTCTTCCCCCCTTCCCCCCCTGCAAAATTTGGCCGGAAAGTTATAAAATAAAAAATAAAAAAAATAAATAAATAATTAATAATAAATAATAAAAATTATTTTATTTTATGTGTGGCCCAAACCAAATTTTCATCTTCTAATGTGGCCCAGGGAAGGTGAAAGGTTGGACACCCCTGCTCTAGATTGTGTAGAATGTTAGTTCACCATCCTGTTTCTTCAACATATGGTAATGGTGAAAGATTTGGAAGGATAGATTGGTTTTTATCCAACCTATCCTTGCAATAAACAGACATACAAGAAGAGAAAATAAGATCCTAGAAGTAAACAACTAGCTGTGTAGATGGTGTCATTGAAAAGGATTTGGCTTCCTTGACCATGGATTGATTTATCTGCAAGAAGAACTGATGCAAGAAATAGGTTACATCTTATAAAGACAGGGAAGGGATATATTTCCAGGCACCTTGTCACATTCATCAAGAGAGTTTAAGTTGATTCAAAGAGGAGAGAGTAGTAAAACACCAGATTTGACTACATAGATAACATGTAAGGACAGAGAAGTAGTCATAAAACCAGAAAAAGAAGGGTAGGTAAGGCACGGGGGGCGGGGGGGATGGCCAAGAAAATACAAGAGTCGGGTTAATAAGGAAGGCCAATTGCAGACTAAGTGTCTTTATATAACAGCAAAGTACAAGAAACAGAAGAGCCAGAACATAAAAATGATGTCATAGATATTACTGAAACATTATACACTTGAGTGGGATATAGTACCAGAAAGCTACAACTTAAGAAGAAGAAGGCTCAACAAAAAGGAAGTGATGTTGGCTTATGAGGAAAACATGGACTTATGAAAAATCAGGTTTTGAAAGTGCCTGGGCAAAAATAAAAGGAAAGAGAAATAAAAAGAATACAACTGTGGGAATTTATTGTAGCCCTCTGCGGCAAATGAAGAAAACGATGAAACCTTTCTGTGCCATATGATCTAATTATCAAGGAAGCCTTAGTGACTATGGGGGATTGTAGCTGAGACCGTTATAGGTTTGACAAATTCTTATCCTCTCACAGACAATTTCATTTGTCAAAAGGGAGAAGAGGAAACAAAGTGATCTGCACCATGGCTAATTCTCACGAAGGATGAGGAAATGGTTGGGGAAGTAAAGTTACCTGGCATTCTGGGTACTATCCTGGAATTTCAGACAGCTCGGAAAGGAGAAATTCAAGCAGTCAAACTTTAGTTTTGGACTTCAGAAGAACAGACTTTGAGGGACTCAGAAGAATAGTTTGAAGAACACAATAGCTTGATGTCTAAAAGGAGAAAGATAATCAAGTAGGCTTGGAACTTCTTCAAAAGAAGAGTCTAGCGGTACAAACACAACTCTTACAAAAAGAAATAATGGTAGACATATAAAGAGACCAAACTGGATCCACATCGAACTTTTATCAATTGCTTGAAAGAAAAAAAGGAAATGTACAAAAAATGAATCCAGAGGTATATCCAAAGTGCAGTACAAAGCAGTAGGCAAAAACTGCAGGACTAACATGAAAAAAACTAGAAGTCCAGTACCAGGTTAGGCTAGCAATGGATGTCAAAAACAATAGAAAAGGGTTTTTTCAGATATGTCAGAAGCAAAAGCAAAGTCAAGGAGACTATAGGTCTTCTGCAGAGAGAGAATGGTGAAATAGTTAAGGTGAATTATGAAAAGATAGATTTCTCAACTCCTACATCACATCTCTTTTATGTGTGTTATCTCAGGGGAACAAGGCCTCAGTTGTCCCTCATGGGGACATGGAAGAGGGATAAATTAAAGCTCAAGATAAGCAAAGAGCAAGTGAAGGAAGCTAGCTAATGTAAATAAGTTAGTCTCAGGTGTGGGATACGACAGGGTTAACTACTAGTTCAGGATTTACGAGCTTCCCTGCATGCTGCAAGCCTGTAAATCGTCATCAGCATGCTGCGTGGAGAGAAGCAGCCTTTGAAACAGCCCTCTTTTCTTGCTTTTTAAACTGCAGCTGTGCTTCTTTCGGCAGCTGAAGTTGAAAAATCAGGAAATAGAGATCAGGTAAGAGCCCGGGTGTGTGGGTGGGCAAAAACATCAGCAGACATAGAACCAGTTCTGTGTCTGCTGCTCTTCAGAGCTACCGGTTCTACAGAGGTGGACAGAACCGGTGGAAACCCACCCCTGGTTAATCTCCAGGGCCAGATGAATTAACCCTAAGGTATTGAAGGAACTAGCAGGGGTAGTTACAGAAGCAACTCTCTGTAATCTTCAAGAATTTTTTGAGAACAGGTGAAGTTCCAGAAGATTGGAAAAGATCTAATGTTGTTCCTATTTTCAAAAAAATGATGAAGCAAGATCCAAGAAAATACAAGCCTATGTGCTTGACAGTAGTCCCAGGCAACGTCCTTGAGCAGATTATCAGGCAGTAAGTCTTTGAGCATTTAGATAGGAATTCATTAATTAACAGCAGTGAACATGGATTTATACCAAACAAAGGATGTCAGATTAATTTGATTTTATTTAATGATAGAGTTACTAGACTAGTTGATTTGAGAAAGGACATTAATATACAGATATCTTTAGCAAGGTTTTTGACAGTGTCTAATAGCATCTTTATTAATAAAATGATCAAATACGGGGTGACAACTCAATTTTTAGGTAGATCCATAATTGGCTCAAATGGCATACTCAAAGCTAAGTTATAAATGGTGTCAGATTAGTTGGAGAGCCATCTTGAGTGGGATGGCACTGTTCTGGGCCCAGTGCTGTTCAGTGTGTTTACAAATGATAATGAGTTGAGGGAATATTTACCAAGTTTGCAGATAATATAAACTAGGAAGACTGGCTTATACTTGGGAAGAGAGGGAAAACATTCAGAAAGGCTAGAACACAAAGAAAGAAATAGAATGAAGTGTATAGGGGAAATGTAATTGATGATAAGAACAACAAAAGGAACTTATACAGAATAGGGGAAATCTGGCTCAAGCAGCACATATGAGAAAGATTTAGGGTATTGGTGGATCACAAGTTCAACATGTCCCAGCAGTGTAATGCAGCTGCAAAGAAAGCCGACAACATCTTGAAGAACATTAGGAGGAGAGCAGCAGAGACTCCAGATTGCAAGAAGCAATTATCTGCTGTAATCTGCCTTGGTCAGGTGTTACTTGGAGAATTGTGTCTGTTCTACAATACCAGTTAAAAAAGGACAAGGATAAAATGGAGCTTGTCAGAGAAGGGATACCAAGATAGTGTAAAGACTGGAAACCAAATCCTGTAAAGAATGGTTAAAATATCTAGTTATGTATAGCAGGGGTATCAAACTGGCAGCCCGTGGGCCGGATGCATCACACACAGCCCATGCCCTCCCAGCTTTACAAAAGGGAAAAACGTCACAAAACATCACATGACGGCAACATGATGCGGCAAGTTTGACACCCATGATGTATAGCTTGCAGAAGCAAAAGTTGAGAAGGGATATGATGGCTGTCTTCCATATTTGAAAGGCAGCCACATTATAGATGCTTCAGACTTATTCACACTTGCTTCAGCAGATTAAACTACAATTATTGGGAAGAAACTACAAGGATATAGATAAAGATCAGACATTAGAAAGAATGGCTTGAGAGTAACAGTATTGTTAAGAACAGTATTGTTAACAGTAACAATTTCACCTGTTAGTGACATTTATTTATTTAAAACATACTGCATTTCTGAAGATTTTCCAACAAAGTAATGTATCAGAAATCTTGTGGTGAATTCTGTAGCCTAATGTTTTAGGATGGATTTGGTGACTTCTTAGATCCCTTTTGATACTGATGATATTATTCTGTGATTTCTTATGAACTTTAACTTTATCTGATACTTTTTTGAGTAGTAATGATCAGGTTTTGCGGTGCTATTATTCAATTTATAGATTAGCCAAATGTTTCCAATGCTGAGTGATTAATAATTTAGCTTCCCAAAGTAAAACATAATTAATAGGTTTCTTGTTTTTTAACCCAATATTTATGTAATAATCCTAGGTTTGTGTAAAAATTTATTTACAACATTATTTTTTCTGAAGAATTAGTTTTTCTTCATGTTTTATGAAATAATATCATTGGAATAATAGCAGAAGATACTTTGTGAAGTACTTTATTTTATAGACCAGGGGTCGGCAACCTTAAACACTCAAAGAGCCATTTGCACCTGTTTCCTACAGAAAAGAAAATACCAGGAGCCACAAAGGTCTTAATTGGAACCCCCCCCCCATTCAATTCTGGAGCCAAATGGAAGTCTGGTCCCCCCACCATAGAGTCTCCTCCTAGCGCAGTATCCTTTTTCCTCTACCTGTCCTAACTGAAAGCCGACTTAATTGTGAAGCTGACTGGAAAACCTGCCCCTTGCCATAGAGTCTCCTCCTGGCACGCTCTGCTTTCTCCCCCCCACACGACCAACTCCTCTCAAAATTGTGGCATTGACTGGCGACAGGGAGCAAAGGGATGAAAGAGCCATATATGACTCCAGAGCTGTGGGTTCCTATTATAGACTATTTCTATTTGTGCTATTTAAGTGGTTTATCGTTTAATTTCATTGCTGATTAATTCAAACAAATCTCTAAAAAAGTAATCCAGACTAAGATGATTTATTCTTTTAAGAAAAGGATAATTTCAATAACAATTTTTAGGTGCTATCTCTTATGGATAGTAAAATAAAGATGAAAAATGTACATACAAAAACAAACTTTGCTACCAAAACTTGATCCCAAAAGTTTGTGTTTAGCTGGAGATTCAGCAGTCTGACACAATGTGAAAATTCCTTCTGGCAAACCTCACTATGTAGTCATTGACTTTAAGATGCTTCAGGGCAAGTTTTATTAGTTAGCAGTCATTGAAAAGAGTTTTATGTTTCTTTTATTTAACAGAGAAATTAGACTGCCTTCTAGAAATGTAAAATTAGTCTGGGACACTTAATAAACATTGGTAAGCATAAGTAATGAGAATCTTTGTTGTTGCTTTCTACATTATTCTTACTTAGTCTCTAACAAAGCCCAGTTCCTCTTTATTTATTATTTATGAGTTCCCATAAATATCTTTGAAAGTTTCATAATGTGTGTATGTATGTATGTACAGTATGTATGTATGTACCGTGTTTCTCATAAAATAAGGCCGGATCTTATATTTTTTTTGAGCCCCGAAAAAACGGACAGGGCGTCTTTTCAGGGGTGACTTAATTCCCCCCCTTGCATCGTCATCTAGAGTGCCCCATGGGCAGCCTCGCCACCAGCTGCTCCTAATGGGTGATCATGGCAAAGCGCAGAGAGCTCTCTACTCCCACCAAACACCTTTGCTGCAGACCCAAGACCTTTGGCACCTGCCGCTGCTGCTTTCCCTTCTGCCCATTCCTTCGCCACGTTTGGAGCTGCCGCTTCCGTGTTTGGAGTGCCGCTGCCATTTGGAGTGCCACCGCCATTTGGAGCACCGCTGCCATGTTTGGAGCTGCCACTTCCGTGTTTGGAGCACCACCAAATGGTGGTGGTGCTCCAAACAGCGGCAGTGCTCCAAACGCAGAAGCGGCAGCTCCAAATGCAGTGGCAGCTCCAAATGCGGAAGCGGCAGCTCCAAACAGCAACAGTGCTCCAAACAGCGGCAGCGCTCCAAATGCAGAAGCGGCAGCTCCAAATGCAGAAGCGGCAGCTCCAAATGCAGAAGCAGCAACTCCAAACGCAGCGGCAGCTCCAAATGCAGAAGCGGCAGCTCCAAACGGCAGCAGTGCTCCAAACAGCAATGGTGCTCCAAACGTGGAAGTGGCAGCTCCAAACGCGGCGGCGGCATGGACAGAAGGGAAATCAACAGCGGCAGGCGCTGAAGGTCTTGGGTCTGCCGCAAAGGTGCTTGGCAGGAGTGGGGAACTCTCCACGCTCTGCCATGATCGCCCATTAGGAGCAGCTGGTGGCAAGGAATTGCTGCCCACGGGGCGCTCCTAACGGCAAGTTCCTCCGCCCTTCCCCCCTTTTTGCATGTTTTAAAATAGGCCTAAATTTGGGGGGAGGGGCTTAATTTGATTTTATGCCTAGAAAACATGCTGGATCTTCCTATTGGGGGAAGTCATATTGTTGGAGAAACACGGTATGTATGTATGTATGTATGTATGTATGTTTGTATGTATATGTATTTATGTATCTGTGTGTGTGTGTGTGTGTGAGAGAGAGAGAGAGAGAGAGAGAGACTACTGCAGCTTAAAGAAAGACAAAATTCTTATTTCTTCCATGTTATGGAACAGTAGTGTAGTCATAGAATAATTTTTGTCCTCTGGGTGATGTTGTCTGGGACTGCATACATACGACACAGTGGTGGTTCAAGGGATCTGTTTGCGATTCAAGGAAGGAAGGGAGGGAGGAAGGAAGGAAAAGAAATGATTTTAGTTCCATATGAATACAGTGTGCATCACATACAATCCTTTTTATTAGAAGGAAACAGCTGGGCAGTTAAAATCAATATAAAAAGTTGTGAAGTTAAAGAAAACTTTTGTTTTAATAATGCAAAATCAGCAGCCTTAACAGTGACCTTTGATCGGCTGACAATCCCCCCCTCCCCTCCCCATATCTACCAGCAGCCTCATTATATACATCCAGAAAAGGCATGGCATAATTGACTTAAATTGACAGTGATTCACAGTAAGAAATGCTGAATAGTAGTTTGGAAAATTAATTCACTGAGTGGAGGATAGGAGTCACAAGTCTGACTAAAACTGTTAGCAGGGGGGGAGAGCTTGAGGGAGCAAGAAGGGGGCAAGGGAGGGAGAAGGAGAGAGATTAAATAATATAAACAAAACTTTCTTTCAGCCTAGAAAACTACTTGGTATAGCCATGGCATGTATTCTAACCCCCACCCTCAGTTTTAAATAGCAATGATTTTCATACTGTCAGAATTCCATGCTGTGACACCCCTTTTCAAAAGTTATGACAGCAGTGTAATGACAGCTACTGCCTCTTGAGAATCAATCAGGCAATTAATTTTGTAAATGAAATGCTGATTATACAAAGCTTCACATGAGAGGCCGAGTGATTAAAATCAATTTAACAAATTGTTTCAGGTGGGACTTGATTAATAATTTGCCATAAATGCAGAGAATATATGGCCAGCATACATTTTTTTCTACGTTAATATATAACTGTAGAAAGTAATGGATGCATTTTTGTACCTGCCCTTCCACAATGTGAAAGGCAGCATGACTTAATCTCTAACGTTTTCCCCCACTTCCGACTTCAAAACTTATTAACAGGGCAAATTGTTTTCTATAATATTTCAGGGCTGCATTAAATGGAATGTGTTGCCCTTTCACGGTCCAGATTGGCAGCAGACAGTGTCTCAGGTAGCTGCTCTTCTCCATGTTTATGTGAGTTCTATTAAAGGCAGGGAGGCTGTGTCCCTAGGGTCATCTGCAGCAGTGTCAAAGTCAAGATTGCAACTTCAATCACATGGCCACATTTTAATCCCCCTCTCTTTGTAGCTTGTGCCTATTGGATTGCGAATATTCGGTCTGAAAAGCCGACATAATGCTGAGGCAGGAATATGCAGCATATGGCCACTGAGATGATGCAGCATTGGAATTTCTGTCATCCCTTGCTATTGGCTGCACAAGAAAGAGCTGTTGGAAACCAAACCGTATCTAAGCATCACACATTGCCCATCTCTTCACTGAGTATATCACAGAACTTGATAGATGCAGAAACAAGGACATAATCTGCAATATTGGACTTGTTATTGATAACCGGCATAACTGAAAATAGTGTGGATACTGGAAATTTTCTTTTCTACTCTTATTAGTAGCAAAGCAATACCTCTACAATTATAGGCATCAGTCTTGCAGATCCTGAGCTACGTTGCATTCAAAGAATTAAAAACTAGATCTCAATACTGACTAGCCATCATCAGCCTCAGTTAGTTTTGATTAATTCTTTTATGCATCTCCTTATAGGACAAAATCAATTTTATATATTGTATAAATATAGAATCATAGGGAAACATTCTGGAAGAACATATCAGTTTATACTTGGAAACTATTTCCCAACATTTCTTTCTTTGCTTTATTCTCTATCTTTCATCTCTTGCAAGCCCTCAGCTTAGGCTCTTATTCAAACTGTTATTAACATTAATCTAGCGCTTTGACTTTAAATCTGGAAATCAAAATGCTGAGTGTATATTGTGAATCTGTGCAGGTTCCCTAGGGGAACTTGCTTGCAAGGAGGGCAGGGCTCATGATTTACTTAAAATGTGTTGCTTTTAGGCAGTTTATCTTCATGCAGCTGTAGCTGTTAGGCGTAGTTGAATTATATTGGTTTACAGCAAAATAAATTATGAGAAAATGTATTTCTTTGATAAAGTTTTTTTTTAAAAAAAACCTACTATGAATAGAGATATGAGCCTCTTGAAGTGGGATATATCATAGTTAAAAATGTTATTGGAGTTTTCCATTTTCCATTGGAGCTTTCTGCATTGCCTTTCGTTTTTATTTAAAAATGAACTTTTAAAACCTCTCCATGTTGCACAGAAGCGTAAGAAATAGTACATAATGTATCAAAATAATGAAATGTATTCTATAGCAGAATAAAAACATTGGGTACTTCTACTAATGCTTCATGGATAGAATTCCTCACAGTTTCTTTGTCTGTTGCAACCATATGTTCCATTGGGCAGCTTCCCACAGATTCCCTTCATCCTCAGGAACAGCCTTTCGGGGAGATATGGGAATGCAGCTGGCATAGTCCTGGTAGGTAATCAAAGCATTTGTCATTGTTTTTTGTGAGCAACTGGGGAAAAAAAGCAATCAAATGTTCCAAATGCCTGAAATGTAAGTCAAGAAACCCAGAGTAAAACTTTCAGAAATAATCATAAAAAATAGAATAATCGTTCCTTTATGGATGAAGGTTTTTTATATCGATTTCAAGAGGACTTTGATGTGATGGGTGCAAGGTAACAGAAAGTCAGGATTAAAAATAAACTAGAAGTAGGGACGCAGATACAGGAGCACAGTGCAAGATCCTATAACTTACTCTTAAATAATGCAGTAACATTATATACAACAAGAAAACCAAGTACTGTAATTAGTTTTTCTCAGTCCTAGAATTCTTTCAGCCGTCAGGTGGGATAAATGTGAGTAATTGGGGTTTAAGTGTTATTGTAACCTCTATGTGCCCTTACAATGGCACTGCAAAAAGTCAACTAGTATGTAGTTCATTAAAAAGGGATGGGAGAGGTTGATTGTGATTTGTTTGCTCTATGCCCATCATAGATTTATCCAAAGTATAATAAATTACCTGTGAATGGTTGATACCCTAACCCCAGTATTTTAAAAGTAAGATTAGAATAAATGTATAACATGCAACTGGAGAAAGTGACATTTAATTTCATTGCTTTATTTTATAAAGGCCATCAATTTGGACTGAGGAAAGATATAGATTTCTATTTAACATTTTAAGCTCTATCTCTCTCCACTGCTCCACAGTTCTAAAAGTCCTGGGAGAAATATGGCAAAACCTCATCATTGCAATTATGGCCATGTAGTGCAGTAAAATCATTGGAGTTGGAGACAAGCTAGGTCATCAAGTCAAACCCACTGCTCAGTTGAATAAACCAATGCAGTTTTTTCTGGGTTTTCTTTCTTTGAACACAGAGGAAAGCCCACCTCTTCTCTTCGTAATTGGTTTCACTATCAAACTATTATTCCAGTTAGGAAGGTTTTTTTTAAAAAAAATTCAAATAAGATTTGCCTTCTTCCAACTTTAACCCATTACTGAAAAGTTCAGAACAGATCTTGACTTTGTGCTGTGTGATGTTCTTTCATGTATTTGAAGGGTGGTGTCATATCTCCTCTCAGCCTTGTGTTGTCAAAGCTAAATATTCCCATTTCACTCAGTCTCTTTTCATAGGACTTCAGTTTCTAATCTCTTGTTTTTGTTTCCGTTTTCTGAATCTGATCCAGTTTCAATACTTTTTCAAATGCAGTGTCAAGAACTAGCGAAACATTGTTCATGCAGAGTCAGAACATGTATCACTGGTAACATCCTCTCTGCTCTGTGAAGTCCCATAATTGCACCTCTGGAGATCTGCAGAGCATTTGTACTGGTATTTTGCAGGGAGAAAAGTCCATTATGCAAATAGGAACCAACTGCATATCTTTATTCATGAGTTAACCCAACATTCACTGTTGAGTATAGATATGGTGATAATTCCCCCCCCCACCTTCAAGTCAGGTTTGGCTTCTTTCCATTGCTTGGACAAGTCCCTGTGGCTTTCTTGGCAAGATGTCAGATGGTTTGGCATTGCCTTCATTGTAAGGCTGAGACAGAGTGACTGGCCCAAGGTCACCAAGCTGGCTTTGTGCCTAAATGGGACCAGAACCCATGGTCTTTAGCCTGGTGCATTAATCACTACATCAGACTGGATGAAGGGAATTATTCATATATAAGTGCACATCTCCTCTGAGGAGTATATTTTCCAAGCACATATGTGTTGATGTTTATGCAAATTTAGCTGTTGCAATTTTTATAATTAATTTGTGATAGAGTCTTTGAAAAATGTTGCAATAATTACTATTATAATTCATTTGATTTTAATTTTGTAGAATCTTATTTTGTATGTTTAAGATGAACTGCAGTATACTAGTAAGATCTAATCGCATTTTTAATATGCCAGTAGCCATTTTCTGATGATGGTTATATCATTGTAGCATGAATTTATTTGAATCAAATTAATATTGAAAACATATAAAGGACAAGGAAGCAAAACTATGGTTGGATTAGTAAATTTAATTTACTATAAAGAGTATGTGCAAGCTCCATACATCTAAATCCAATTCCTAACAAAGTAATAATATATGGTTAATTTAAATTCTTGTTTCATGACCACCAATAAACTGTAGTGGATAATCAAAGTGGACATGAACTTGTCATTTTTAATTTTTAAACTCTAGCTTCTGTGGAAAGACACCACTGAAAGCCCCAAATAAGACCAAAGAGCCGTGGTGGTGCAATGGTTAGAATGCAATATTGTAGACTGACTCTGCCAATTGCCAGGAGTTCGATCCTAACCAGCTCAAGGTTGACTCAGCCTTCCATCCTTCCGAGGCCAGTAAACTGAGGACCCAGATTTTTAGGGGCAATATGCTGACTCTGTAAACCGCTTAGAGAGGGCTGTAAAGCACCGTGAAGTGGTATACAAGCAGGAGTAGGATTTTACTGGTTCTGTCCAGTTCTGTAGAACTGGTTGCTCTGAAAAGCAGCAAACGGAGAGCATACATAGAACTGGTTCTATGTCTGCTGCTGTTTTGGCCCACCCACCTCCTGGGATGTTACCTGACCTTTATTTCCTGCATTTTCAACCACAGCTACTTTGCGCGACACAGCTGCCGTTGAAAAAGTAGGAAAAAAGTGCTTTTTCAACTGCTGCGCACCTGTATGCAGCGCTGCTCAGCTGTCCAGGCAGCTAGATGACGATGGTATACACACACGCACACACGCAAAGCGCTCATGCATGCGCAAAATGTAAAATCACCGAACCGGTAGTTACACCGGTCAGATCCCCCCCCCCCCCGTATACAAGTCTAAGTGATGTTGCTAAATGATCAATCTCATGTGAAGGGCAGAACAAAGGGGCAGCCAATGGTCTGCATGAAAATACCTGGAGTTGTATCTATCCAAGATGATTAAAACATACCTTTAATGGTGCACATTAAATGGTACAAGAAAAAATATTAGTCAAAAAATCTTAGTTTTCCTCTAAACATATTGACTTTTGTTGACTTACTAAATTCCATACAAAAGGTAAATAGAAACAGCTCGTTCCTCAGTTTAAGAAACACTATGGATAATTTAATTGCCAATAGAAAGGAATATATATTGTCATTCACTTTTTGTGAAATGAGAAAACTTTAAAAATACTTGTGTCATTTACTACATATTTGAATAATATTAGCTGATATGTATATTATTGAATATTGCACTGTGCTTTGCATTGCTTTTACCTAATGTGAGCTGCCCAGAGTTTCTGTGTGAGGTGGTTAGCTATATAAATCAAATAAAAAGGAAGCGATGATTTGCTGTAACTGTATTATATGTGCCACCAACAAAAACTAGGATGTTATTATTTTCCAAACTCAAAACAAAAATAAAAACTTTTGATATGAACCATATTGTATAATTTGCTTATTGACTTGGAATAAAAAATGAAAAAATAAAACCCTGTGAACTAGTGGTTAAAAAAGATGGAGCAGTTACTATTGTCTGGTAAGATATTCCCATTGCTAACGATGCATCCTTAAGGAGTTTTATCCTTGTGTAATTGCTGTGACTCTTATATGAACATATTTCTGTGGAACTAAGTTATATAATGTTTGAACCTAAACTGCTGTTTAAAAATTAAACTTGTTTAAATATGTAAGCAGATTTCATTTCAGAATGAAGACTGTTTGAAACTGCACCAGCCAAGAGATTTTCAAAATTATTCATGCAGTGGACTAAAACATTGCTTTTATCATTTTCCTCTCTGATCAATAGGGCAACCCAATGGATCCAATGGTAATGAAAAGACCTCAGTTGTTTGCAGTCGGCAACAGCCCACATGCTCAGTCCCAGCCCAGCAGTCCATATCCAGGGCAGTCATATGGGGCACCAGGACCCCAGCGTTTTCCAATGGCAATGCAGACCCGGACTCCTGGTTCCATGGGAGGAATGCAATATCCACAGCAACAGGTTTGTTTCCTTCCTTCCTGATTGTCTGCTTTTGTTCTGTAAAGTGATACTTAGTCCACAATATCTCTCTCAGCATATCCTTCATTTAGAAGTGGGAAATAGAAATAGAAACCTAATTTGTAATTTATTAGTTTTCTTTTTAGATTTTATTTTATTTTGTCAGTGCTGAACGTATCCATTTAAAAAGAGGATATATTATTCATCAAATGCATTCTCTGGATTTGCAATCTTTTTCATTTGTTCAGCTGCCACAAGTCATTTCTTCACCATAAATAATAATACTGAAGAAGGCAGATTGATTGAAATGAATATACTATTGGTCAGCACAACAACTATTGCAATTTACAATAAAGTTCTTGGAAGACATAAAAAATAGTACATGCTTTACATGTGTATTCATTGCAGCATCCTTCTTTCTCTCTCCAGCTCAAACAGCAAGGAGGGGTTTTCTTATGTCCAACAAGAAGGATGTAGATGTGTGGTTTCATTTTAATCTAGGGTTAGAGTTTTGCAGTTATTGTCAATTTTTTCTTTCCCGTTGTCTCAAGAAGGTCAATTACTTACATTTTCATGGTATGATAGCCTGGATAAAACCATTTGTGTTTTTGAAATGGCAGAATAGATAAAAGCTATCAAAAGATTAGAGAATGTTGGCAAATCTCTGATTAAGCTGTTTATTGAAGACTGTGCTTTTCACAAATTCATTTTTTTAGAAAAGAACACTGTCTGCATAGGGCTAAATAGAATTGCTTTTAAAAAATTTCTTGATGTTAAATATGGCAAACATGGAAAATAATGAACAGCCCAGCAGGTACATTTATTGCATTGGCATGGAATATTCAATAATTAGCTGTGCATTCAGAGTTTTGTTGACTACACATGATTCATAAATTTCTTAACATACAGTTTGCTTGAGGTTTAGATTGCTAAGAGTATAGTAGTAAAGGTGACTACTTTGTGGGAGATGAGTAGCTTCATTAAACAATGGCAAGAAATTTATTTTGGTGTTTTTTAATAGTGCAATTGCAAGTGAATGATTTTAAAAGACAGTAACCTCGCTGTTGTTTGAAAACAAAGAGAAAGGCAGCATTTATTTTTTAATTGAATTATTACTACTGGTTTATCCCACAATGCTCTTTATTTTGGAAAGGAGTATTGCTATTTTCTATCTTAAGTGTAGTGTTGCTTTTTTTTACTTGTGGAAAAAGACTATTAAAAAAAATCTGTTAGGAGGCAGTGATTTGATGCAGCAATTGGCCACTGTCCCTATCTGTCTTTTTGCAGCATAAGAATAATTGGATGAGAAATATGGTTATGAGTACTAATACTCTTTGGGGAAGTAGTAGAAAGATAATTACAACATTGAATTTTTATTAAATGGACATCAACACCTAGGGATAATTTTGTTTGGACAGGCTCCAGAGTTTCATATGTTTAGCTTTTAATCCAGTTCTTGTCTTTAGTGCTTATATCTTATATGTCAAAATGAAAAATAAACAGTGTTAAAATTTCAGAATGCAGACCTGCCAATGATATCTTAAGTGGAGACAGTTGTCTATAAGGAAAACTAAGCTGGAAATTGCTTTAAGAATTTTGTTCTTGGAGGTTTTTTATTATGTGCAGATATTGTTATGTGGGATTTATAAATGAATTCAACTTTTTAAAGAAAAAACCAGATATGTGTGTATTTATTTATTCTCAACAGATTCTAAGTAGCTTGCAGTAATAAAACTACATGGACTTCATACTCAAAAAGTGGGTATTCGTAGGATTCCCTCCCAACTAAACTCCATTGGGTGAGCAGATTTCATCTGAAGCATCTAGTTCATAAAGATCAGGAGACCCCATACCACAGCAGTCCCCAACTTTTATGGCTTGGAAGCCAGATGGGGGGAGGAAGGGAGAGGGAAACTGGCTTGTGCGAGTGGTGGGTTGATACATGTGTACCTGCACTGGTCCGCCTCTCGTGTGACTTGAGCTGCGTGTGTGGCAAACCTGTCACTTGCGCGACTTGAGCTACACACATGTATCCGCCAGTAGCCACTTGGGGAGCTCATTTCCCAAATGGCCATGGCCTGGTAGTGGGCTGCAGGTTGATGACCCCTGCTATACCACATAGGATTCTATAAGGCATTCACTTTGAATGTGGTTTGGAAACTTATTGGCAGCCAATATAGCTTCTGCAGAATAGGTATTATTCTATTATATTTTACTTGGCATACAAAGTAACTTGCCTAAATCAAGGGTTTTCAGCAATCTGAAACTTGGGTTAAGATTGAAGGTTTGGAAATGAGAATAGAAATTAATTTTTTTTCTCTCCCTATCCTTGACTGCCTAACCCACATCATATTTTGTTGTGGGGATAAAATGAAGGGAGATATTGAGCTTTGAGCTTCTGCAGTCAGGGAGGATATAAATCTAGCATATAAAATTCAGAAGATGTGGAAGATATGCAGAATGTGGAGCAAAGAAGGATTATGACAAAACTGAATGGAATTTGAAGTCTTTTATTTTACACATATAGTGTATTTTGAAGTGTCAGAAAACTGCTTTTTTATAGTATATTCTGTACTCATATGAATACGTGCTTTTCAAATCAAATGTTGGAGGGTTTTGTGTGTATTTTGCATATTTGTAGAAAAAAAATCCCACAATTCTTTATTTGTGATATGGAAGCATGCTTAGAAAGTGCCTCCCAGCATTTAATAAGGATACGAAACATTTGTGAGCCTACTTAATAGAATGACATATTGCCCAATACTATCCATCTGCTTAAAGAAAGGCATGCTGATTTTCAGTTCTGAATGTTTTCTGTGAAATGACAATGGTTACTTTCAAATCAAAAATATTGGTTTACTCTTCCGAGTATAATCCAAAATAAAGATGTAATAAAAGCAGACCTCATTAACACATTTAAAAAATAATTAGTTATTTCAAAACATACACATTTGTTAATTTTTTACCTCTGGAAATGCAATCATTCTTAAAAATTAGCAAAATGATTTCTAATTTGTTATAGATTGAAAAACTATAAAAAATTGCAGGTGTCTGAATCTTTTGTAGTTGCATAAAAATAAATGAATACTGTACATACACTTTGCAAGGATACATCTCCTAATTTTGTAATTTTGGGCTAAATGATGTATAAACCCAATAACAACTATCTATTCTGAACAGTTGGAAAGCTGGTGACAAGGCAATCTAGATTGACAATATGGTAGGATTGGGGATTTTTCGAAGTACTTCCATGTTGACCATATTCTGAAAAAAAGACTTAAATCCAAATCTAAGAAACAGAAATGGTAGTTTAAGAGTTAAGCTCCAGTAGGAAAGTTAGAACACACAGTAAATCACCAAGCAAAAATTCTGATTTAACTCACTGATGTGATTTCAATCATCTTTTCCACTGATAGTGATTTAAACAGAGATTCTGACCACTAAAACACATTCATTCAGAACACAGTGCAACATATTTATATAATCTTTAGGATTACAACTGTTTTAGCCTGTGTGTTTGTTGTCTTAATTCAGTAAAAATAATAAATGGGGATTTCAAAAAGGGAATGATTTTCACAAGATGCAATACTGAAATAGGAGTCCATGCTGGTAGGTTTCATAGTGTGTGTGAACATAACACAACCTTTTATTCGTTCTTATGAGATTGTATCATTTCCACAATGTTCAGATGGTATTTAATTTTAAAGTCTCTCCTTAATAAGAAAGAAATTTAATATTTAATCCATATTTTTTTTAAAAAATCAGAATGCATTCAATTCCTTAGGATCTGGTTTATGCTGCTGCTGCTTTAATAGAATACAGAAAAATGCTTTTTGTACTGTACAGCCCAAACACCACATTCTGAATTGGAGGTGAGGGATTGCTGCAACCATCAGATTGTCTGCTTAAAGATATCTGCCTTAGCAAGTCAAAGATTCATCATAATGAAAAATGAGGCTATACAATAAGAAATAATGTGATTATTGGACAAGACTTTTTAAAAGACCACCTTAAGAATTGTGCAATCATAGATTACACATAATCACAGAATTACCCCATTTGTTCCATGGCTTATGCAGAAGCCTGAATTTACACAGCCTTATAAATTTTTATGTATAAGATTCTCTAAGTAGGGGTATGTTACTAATGCTGTCTGTACTGCTGGGAAATGTTTGGTGTTTCCCCCTTTCTGTGTGATGTTAAGCCTCATTGACTAAATTGAAAAAGGCTGCTCATAGCAGGATAAGGTTTTATGTTGTATTGTCTCCTTTGGAATTATCCTTTCCATTAAGTATAATTCGCTCTATGGAGGGAGGTGAGCATAGATTACGGATAATCACAGAATCAAATTTGACACAAGAAAGAAACTTTATGGTAGCTTAGCTCTACATCTTAACTGTGGTCATTGTCAATGTTTACTGAATAAAATCCCAAAAGCAGTACAATTGAATTATTATGGAAACTAGAAACAGTACAATGATTTCTTCCTCTAAACTGATGTAGGAAATTGTCAGTTAAAAAGAAAGTGCTTGCTGTCTTGAGAGAGTAATATTGTTTGAATTAGATGACACAACAGTATCAGGAAATAGCATCAGGGCGACAGCTGACACTTGTGTCTTTCTATATACATTGGAGTAAATCGGTTGTTGAAATTATTCCATTAAATATCTACCAAAAACTAAGTCATTGTGTTTATTAAAAAAATTGTGATCAGTTGCAAACAGAAATCTGCACAGTACATATGACAGCAGAAGAACCATTAATGGATACCATCAGGACCTGCAATTGCTAAACTGATTTCCTTCGGATTTCCTCCCTTCCTTTTCAGATGAGCAGAATTAATATGTTAACATTCTGTGTAGATCCCGGCCTGGTAATTAAGTATACAATTAGTAGCAGTAAGTCAGAGTTAGCATATATCTTGCAAAGTTATCATGATAGATACATTTTTGTCACTCAATTTTATATCCATTTGAGAAGGCAAGAACAACTTCAGTGGAAATATGTTTGGGTTCTTTTGCCTGTGCAAAATGTTCTTCTTAAACCAGACAATTGTAAAGTTCAATCATGAGTCAGTGAAGCATGTTCAAGGAGCAATACATTTTTGTTTAGGTTTGTGTTTTTGCCAATTTTTCTCCTTTTGCAGAGTGGATATAAACAAAAGCATCAGTTTTTTAATTTAATTTTTTATTTAAAATTTGTCATCAATTTCAAATTGAGTGACTTCTTTAAGGTATTCTTTCTATTCAATTTCCCCCAGTTGTTGGTTTATAATTTTTGTTAAGTTTTGACACTCTCTTAATTTCCTGTATCATTTATGCAATATTAGTCTACCTATAAGGGCTAAATCATAAATAAATATTAAATGTTTTCTTAAATATTATAAGTTGAAAAATATTATATTCTATACTAGAAAATAAATTTCAGTTTTCAGTATGAAGTGATGTTTCTCCCATGAGCTGTTCAGAGCATCCAGTAGTGGGAGGTGCTTCAGACTCTGCATGTCTAGGCTGAGCTTAATTTGTGGAACGCTCCTCCTCCTCCACGGGACTCCTTCCCAGCGTTCCCCAGTTTTGGCTCAGCCTCATGAGAGATAGGCAGTGCTTGTGATTCTTCCTTGGCCGAAACAAGAAAAATTATTTCCTTGCTAACAGGTTTGAAAGTTAATCAGCTTGTCTTTAGAATCCTTTAGCCTTCTAATTGCATTGCTATCTCTCGATGCTGTCTCGCATTACAGAGATCGCTCGCATTACAGGGAAGTGCCAATTGGTGCCCCAAAGCGGCAGGAGGCTTTGGCGCTGCTCCATGCCCCCTTCCCACAACTGATCCTGCCATTGCGAGAGATTGTTACAGAGTTTCTTTTACCCGAACAGCGGCATCAGCTCTTTGCTCCCAACAGAATTGTATCACTTTCCTTCCCCCTCTGAACGCCACTTGGGGTGGAAGATTCAAATGCTTAGTGCCTTCCACCCTTCCCCGCCATTTAGCCTTATTGGAAAAGCCATCGGAGGCTATTCCTTCACACGGCGGGAGTTTGCTGCTGGGGAGTGTGCCAAAAGATTAACAGCCAGAGGCCATCTTTTTTTACAAGACCCCGTGGCTGCGCGCCAGTATTCCATTTCGTGCTGTGTGAGGTAACTTTGTCCCGAGCAGAGGTTCCCTTCAGGAACACTAAGGACCATTATACCCTCATCTTGGTTTTTTTCTACATTTGAGGCTATTCTTACAGTTAAATTGTTGGCTTAACCCTCACAGCCCAATCACCCTAGCGGCACAACAGCGAGCATCTAGGCTGTGACCGCCTGTACAGGGAAGCTGTTGAAGGCCTCTACCCTTATCAATCTGGGCCTTTAGGCATTCTCAATTTGGCTGTTTGGTTTCTCAGCACTTAACATCGTGCCACTTAATTAATATTCATATACATATTGCCATACATACATACATACATACATACATACATATGGTTTCTTAAGTTTTCGCGGGTACTTACATGTATGGCATTCAGCTTTGTTCGGGTATTTTCCCACGTCGTAGTAGTGGTGCTTTTAAAGCTTTTAAAGTGCTGAAACGTTCTCCCGCGTAAGGTTGGAAGTATCTAGGCAACGTTTTGATGAAGTCTCATTCATCATCTTCAGGCTTGGTCTTCAGCTC
>BHEV01019003.1:0-23026 GCA_004319985.1 Emydocephalus ijimae | reverse complement strand
CTGCAGAATCGCAATAAAGAAAATAGAGAAAACTCAGATCCGTGTCGTGTCAGTCTCTCATCGAAAGCAATCTCACACAGAGCAGTCCTGAATCTTTTCTTTTAGCTGTGTTTCCAGTTGTTGGCTACAGCAACAGATAGTATTTTAAACCTGAAATTCAATGCATGCTTTCCTGCTGCTTGGATGTCTGTTGAATACAAATAGTCTTGCGTGTAAGTAACCATGTACTCCTCAAATTAGGGGTCCTCAACCCCCAGGCTGTGGCCATTGGGAACATATCCCTAAAATAAGCTAGTAATTAGAATACTAAATGATAATTTCAAGGAACTCGTTCCTCAAAAATGCCGTATTCCGTCTTCACCCCCCTCCCACACCCTCCCCCCCCTCGCGCGCAAGCACGCTCGGGCTTGGTCGCTTCGCTCCCTCGCAAAATCTACCTCTTCAGGATTCCAAAATGTTGGCAAGTATGCTAAGCAAGTGGCAGGGGAACATGAGAGTGTGCAAAGTTCCATTTGTGCAAGTGACAGGTGTGCGTGCTAAAGCATCTCCTCTCTTCAACCCCCAACTGCTGCTGACAATCCACAGAGCCAGAAAGGTTGGAGCAGCTGACTTAAATAATCAGGATGCCAAAATCTTCACTGAAATTGCTAAGAAAATCTAATTTCTCTTTTTAAAATTAGTTTATAATATAAAACATAAAAATCCAAAAGAAAAAAAGCAGGAATATTTGTGGGGGGGAGGAGAGAAAGGAAAAGAAAAGTGTAGGAAAAGGAAGGAGAAGAAAGAAAAGGCATTGACTTCCGACTCCCTTTGGTGCAACAAAATGATAATAGCATCAAATATCAACTTATTTACCTTTACATAATTGTATAAACTATTATTAAATCTCAACTTTTTTACTTTTACACAAAAGTATAAACTATCCTAGAGCTGGAAACAACTAGCACGTATGTGCAAGGAGAACCTACATGCTAGTAGTTTCCTGCTGTAAGGGGGTGATGCTCATCTCCATTACAAAGCCAAAGTGCCAGCGTTGTCTGAACACATCTCTTTGGTCATGTGGCTGGCATGACTAAACGCACATGGAACATTATTACCTTCCCACCAACGTGGTACCCATTTTTCTACTTGCATTTTTACATGCTTTTGAACTGCTAGGTTGGCAGAAGCTGGGACAAGTGATGGGAGCTCACTCCATTACGCAGAGCTGGGGATTCGAACCGCCAAACTGCCAATCATCTGATAGACAAGCTCAGTGACTTAGCCTATGAGCCACTGCATCCTTATTACCTTTACCTTTTATAAACTAACCATTTCTATAACAAACCTATCTGATTAGTAAAACCCAAAATAAAAGTTTCATTTCTTTCCACCCCAAGCATAAAGTCTAGAAGCAGTTTCCAAGTAGAAACAAAAGTAATTGTGTTTTTTTTTTCCTTTCATCAAAGTCAATTTAGCCATATCTGCTAGGAAAACCTAACTCCTCTGAACACGTGCCAAACAACTAACAACTAAGCTCTAATACAAATTTGTTGCAATTATGCCAAAATACAACATATATAAACTATTATCCCTTATTCCTAAAAAAGTGTAAGAAAGAATCTCTCATCCCCCAAAAATTGTTCCCCTGAAGAAACAGACTACAGCTAAATCAGAACAGGTCATTTAACCCAGAATTAACATTGCCATTTTCCAAGTCTTTGGAAACTGACATACCTTAATACAAACTGACATCTAAAAGCTTATGTGATTCAGAAGATAACAATATTTTATAAAAGAATGGCAACAAGTGTAAAGCAAATGCCACTGTACATTACAATCTTTCTCATGACTCAAGATTCTGCTGTTCACTGCACAACAGTATTTTCAGTAAATAAAAGGTAAGTGGTAATCCTATAACACTTTCCCGACAGAAATTAAATCCAATTAATCTCTCAAGGGCATACCTTCTTGGCTGGTTGAATATTGTTTCAGAACATCTCAAGAGGAAATTCATGAGGTTTAGCATTCAAACATCTGTTATTGATAGAAGAATTGTGCACCAAACCTATTTTTAAAATTGTACCATGCACTGATCTTTTTTCCTGTAATATGCATCAATCTGAAGTTGGCAACATAGCTCCTTTGTATGCCAGACCACCCCAAAAGTTGTCTCTATCACTTAAATAGAACAGAGGGTTATTTTTTTTTCAATATCTGCTTGAGGAAGGGATACCTTGCCAATCTGTTCCCTGAGCTCTACTCTCTGGGAATTTTGGCTTGAGCTACAATAGAAATTAGATACTTTTCCTTCCGAGTATGGTTCTTCCATTTGCTTTTTTTTTTTTACACAGGAAAATCTCTTCAAAATCCTGCTTGCTTGTTTTTTAAATGTCTGTCCTTTTAATATACAGGTAATCCTCAACTTACAATCATAACTGCCAATACAACCAAAATTTATGTGGTTAAGTGAGACATTTGTTAAGTGAATTTTGCCTCATTTTACTAACTTTTTTTGCCATAGTTAAATGAATCACTGCAGTTCATAAGTTAGTCACCCGGTTGTTAAGTAAATCTGGCTTCCTCATTGACTTTGCTTATTCGAAGGTCGCAAACGGTGATCACCTGATCTTGGGACACGCAACGGTCATAAATATGAACCAGTTGTCAAACATCTGAATTTTGATCACATGATAATGGGAATCTTGGAAAGGTCATTGTTAAGTTTGGAGCATGGGTGCAAATAATAGAGACGAGCCGGTGAAACAGTGAACTTCAAACTCTTTATTTACATGATGTGACAGCTCAGAAACCATGGCTGCTACAGCCTTCCTTATATAGGCAACTTATTAACTATTTAACCAATGAAAACCCGGGAGCGCTAGCTCCGTTGACTAATGAGAACAGCTCGTTAATGGCCAATCAGATTCTCCTGAACGGACCAATCTGAGCTCACCATTTAACAGCCAATCAGAAGTGCAGGGCCAGAACCCTGCACTTGACTTCAAGCTCTAGATAACTTTATTCACATTTATTCATTCACAACACCCCTTCCCCCCGGGTTCCATTTACGGGGTGAGGTTACGTAGTCCTTGAGGTAGGACGGTTGTTTTGTTAGTTTATTTGGTTTTCGTTGTGCACCCGGTATTTGGCTGCACTCTTGTTGAGGTAGGGTGTTGTTTGGCGAAATGGGTGTTTCTGGCTCTGAGTTCGAGTTTTCGTTGTCACCAACATCTTCGGTATCACCATGAGGTGAGCTTACTCCCATCCCTGATTCCTCTTCTCGTGTTTCCGTTCCGCTATCGTTCCCTTCAAAAAGGTTTTCTGCTAATTGAAGTTCATCTTCCTCTGTTTCTCCCCCCCCCCCTCAGTTTGGTCATCAGGGAACTCGGAGATCCCTGACTGCAGCCTTGATCAAAGTTGATCGATATGGCGCTTCCACAACTTATCATCGCGGCATTGCACAAGGTATGATCTCGGGCCGGTTACACAGACTACCATTGCTTCGACCCACAATGGGTCGCCCGATAAGTTTTTAGCGAATACCAGATCGCCTACCTGGAAGGTACGGCATCGACCGCTGGATCCGTGAGGTTTCTCTGGTTCATACGCTGGGTGTAACCGGTCGAGGTGGGAGCGGAGCTTTCATCCCATTAGCAACTCAGCGGGAGCTTTGTTGGTGACACTGTGCGGAGTGATATGCTGTAAAAAGAGGATTCGGTTGATCTTTTCTTCGATGTTGTCATAGTCCACTTTTTGTAGCGTTTTCTTGACGAATTGTACCATGCGCTCGGCCCTTCCGTTGGCCGCAGGATGCGCAGGCGAAGTCAGCGCATGTCGAATACCGCGGTCCACCAGGTACTGTTCAAAGGAGAGCGTGGTAAATTGAGGCCCGTTGTCGGATACCAGAACGTCTGGTAATCCGTGGGTTGCACACAGTCTCTCCAGTTTCTTAATGACCGCCTCGGTTTTTGTGTTCCTCATTCGGTGGATTTCGAGCCAGTTCGAGTAGGCGTCCACGGTTAACAAGAAGGTGTGGCCTTTGGTCGGCCCAGCTAAGTCCAGATGGATACGGGACCAGGGTTCCCGCGGTGTCTCCCATTCGGTTGGGATTGCCTTTGGTGGGGCGTTGCTTACTTCTTGGCATCTATGACAAGCTTTGACCCAAGTCTTGATTTGCTTGTCGATGCCTGGCCACCACGTGCAGCTTCGTGCGAGGGCTTTCATGCGCATGATGCCGGGGTGGCCATCGTGCAAGGTTCTCAGTACTGCTTGTTGGAGTCGCTCTGGGATAACGACTCTATCGCCCCAGATGATACAGCCCTTTTGAGAAAACAACTCTGTTTGTCGACTTTTGAATGGTGCGTAGTCGTCTGGTACTTGGTCCAATGGCCATCCGCGTTCCACCCAACTGAGGACTCGTGCTAAGGCGGAGTCGTGTTTTGTTTCTCTCGCGATATCACGGGCGGTTAATGGCGGTGTACGAAGCACCTCGATCTGCAATGTTGTCACTGCAGGCGCGGGGTCGTCGATAGTCTCTGGAAGCGGTGCTCAGCTCAATGCGTCGGCGTGGAGAATGGCTTTCCCCAGGCGGTATTGCAGCCGATAATTATAAGCAGCCAAGAATTCTGACCAGCGAGTCATTCTGGGAGATAATATGTAGGGAGTCGGTTTATCTCCGGCTATTATTCCCAGCAAAGGTTTGTGGTCAGTCACTATAGTAAAAGCCCGGCCATACACGTACTCATGAAATCTTTTAACAGCAGACACAATTGCAAGGGCTTCTTTATCAATCTGTCTATAATTTGGCTCAGTTTTTGAAAGCGTCTTTGAAAAGTAGGCAACAGGGGCTTCGTTACCGTTAGGCAATACGTGGCTCAAAATGGCGCCCACTCTGAAAGGCGATGCGTCACACGTGATAGTTAACAGCAAGGTCTCATTGTACTGCATTAGTACAGCATCAGACGTNTTTAAGACCTGCGTCTTTGAATTTCTGGAGAGCTAATTTTAAGCAATCCCGTAAAATTTTTGAAGTAGGGGCAGTGATTAACACATCGTCAAAGTAGGGGACAACGCCTTTAATCCCTTGTAATAGTCTTTCCATCAGGCTCTGAAAGATCCCCGGAGCTACACTCACTCCAAACTGGAGCCGTGTTNCCCTAAAAATTCAACACGATCTGTACACAGCTTACACTTATTTTTCTTCACTTTAAGACCTGCGTCTTTGAATTTCTGGAGAGCTAATTTTAAGCAATCCCGTAAAATTTTTGAAGTAGGGGCAGTGATTAACACATCGTCAAAGTAGGGGACAACGCCTTTAATCCCTTGTAATAGTCTTTCCATCAGGCTCTGAAAGATCCCCGGAGCTACACTCACTCCAAACTGGAGCCGTGTTCATTTAAAGGCACCTCGGTGTGTCACGATCGTCTGTGCCTGTGCCGTTTTTTCATCAACCGGCAGTTGCTGATATGCCTGAGCTAAGTCTAGTTTCACGAAGACTTTTCCACCCCCCAGGGAATGGAGGAGGTGCTGCACCACCGGCACCGGATATGCGTTTTGCTGCAAGGCGTGGTTCAGGGTGGCTCGGTAGTCCCCACAAATTCTAATCGAACCATCCGGCTTAATGGGTGTAACGATCGGGGTCTCCCAGGGAGAATGATTGGTTGGCTCTAACACTCCCTGGGCTATTAACTTATCAAGCTGTTCATCGATTTTCGGTTTTAGGGCNCCATTGGAGGCCTAGCAGGCTAGGCCGATCTTTGTCGATCACAGTCAGGGGTAAGTACGCTGTGCGGTTCTTGAACGAGACCCAGACTCGACTGGATCCAACGACTGGAATCCTATCCCCCTGATAGTCTTTAAGTATAAGTCTTTGGGAACAGAGGTCTTGGCACCGGATAGTAGGGATGAGTTGCTTGAGGGTCTTCCAGGAAACCATANGCGATTTAAGGTTCGGTTTCTGTAGGAGTGGTTTACTGGTTCTCGCCTTACAGGACGGTTTCCTGTTGATTGGCGATAGTTAGCCCCCTTCGAGGTCTGGCTGGGTCCTAGGAGGCTTCTACAGACCCGTCCAATGTGGCCTTTTTTTCCCGCACTCATGGCAGAGCACGTCGTGGAATTTGCATTCGGACCTGGGATGGTTGGCCCCACAGCCAGCGCATGGGTGTTGGGACTTCGGGTAATGGTCCCGATCGGACCGCAGTCGATGGACCTCTTCTTTGTCGCTGTCTGACGACGAAGAGAGGTCCTCGTGGTGGGCCGTCAAGAGCTGTCCTTCTGACTTGGGTAAGATGTCACAGGTCGGTTGGTGTACCGGAGCGCGGTTGCGGCGCAGTTGGGCAGCTGACTTCCTGGTTGCTTCTGCTGCAGTAGCATCAGCGATGGCATCGGCAAGGCTGATGTCACCTTTCGCCATCAGCTTACTCTGCACGTTTAGTGCATCTAATCTCGAATGGAGCGGGTGGTATGACGCCGCCGGACATGGTTCCGCCGTTGTGCATTTTCAGCCACGTGCTCGGTTATCTTCTTCGTTGTTCAGTCAGCTCTGACGTCTCCAAATCCAACCCTCATCCCCAGTGTTAAGTTTGGAGCATGGGTGCGAATAATGGAGACAAGCCAGTGAAATGGTGAACTTCAAACTCTTTATTTACATGGTGTGACAGCTCAGAAACCATGGCTGCTACAGCCTTCCTTATATAGGCAACTTATTAACTATTTAACCAATGAAAACCCGGGAGCGCTAGCTCCGTTAACCAATGAGAACAGCTCGTTCATGGCCAATCAGATTCTCCTGAACGGACCAATCTGAGCTTGCCATTTAACAGCCAATCAGAAGTGCAGGGCCAGAACCCTGCACTTGACTTCAAGTTCTAGATAACTTTATTCACATTTATTCATTCACAACAGTCGTAACTCTGAAAAATGGTTGTAAGTCACTTTTTTCAGTGTCATTGTAACTTTGAGCAGTCATTAAAGGAACTGTTGTAAGTTGAGGGCTACCTATACTCATATCTCCAATTCAGAGTGCAAGACTTTGGAGCATAAATGAAGAAGAATCATTGAGATTGGCTAGCACGTTCAGAATTGTGAAACTTCCCAGCATTTGCTTATTGCATGTTCTCAGGAAGAAAGTGACACCTGATTATTTCTCCCCCTCTAAAGCACCAGAGGTATTGATTTTACAAGAGGGTAGGTTTTAAGTCATTCATTGAGCAGCTTGTCTCCTTTCCCTTTAATAATAATTAGAATAGGTGGGGGGGGGCACTGCAAAGTTTATTTATTTTAGTTATTTATTTGATTTGTCAATCGCTTACAAAATAATAGGTTTAAGTATAAACATGAGTAAGAATAGGTACGAATAAATGGGGACAATAGGACAGGGACGGTAGGCACAATGGTGCACTTATGCACACCCCTTAGTTCATTGCACAATGCTTTGTAGAGTCGTAACTGGACACCAATGTCACAACCATTCAGGGCTCTAGAATGTTTTTTTCCCCCTCTCCCTTTCTGTTTGTGCACTGATGAAAAAAGACAATTATCAGTCAAGGAGAAGAAAGAAGAAAGAGGGGGAGTGGGGGAAGGAAAATATGCTGTTGTTGTTCCACAAGAGAAAGAGACTGGCAAAAAAAAAAAAATCAAAGCTCAACAGTGTATAATACAACAAGACAGACTGCACTCTCCTTGCTGAACTTTAATTCATAATATCTTAATGGGCTGCCCTAAGAAAGAGAGGGTCAACCTATTCTCCAAAGCACCTGGAGGTAGGACAAGAAGCAATGACAAGAAGAAATGAATCGAGCAATCTAGAACCAAGGAAACATTTCCTGACACTGAGAACAATAAACCAGCGGAACTGCTTGCCTACGGAAGTTGTGGGTGGTACATCACTGGAGGTTTTCAAGAAGAGATCAGACAGCCATTTGTCCAGAATGGTATAGTACCGTGATGGTGAACCTATGGCATGCATGCCGGAAGTGGCATGCAGAGCCACTTCTGCTGGTACGCGAGAGGTCACCTGGAAGAGCCCCACTGCGCATGCACCACACCGCCCGACAGCTGACTGTCTGGTACCTGGCATGCACGCGCAGGGTGTGGGGGCTGCGGGAGATCTGTGCGCATGCGCAAAGATGTGCGGTGTTCGCGGGGGTCACATGCGCAGAGACGTGTGGTGCGTGGGGACGCGTGAATGCGCGGGGAGCATCTGCATGGCCTTCTCGGTGCTGGCACACAACCGTGTGAATGTGCACACATGCGAGCATGCACACAATTTTCGGCACAGAAACCCAAAAAGGTTAGCCACCGCTGGTATAGTGTCTCCTGCCTGAACAGGGGATTGGATTAGAAGACCTCCAAGGTCCCTTCCAAATCTTGTTATTCTGTTAAAGGCGATTATAACACCTACTACCTCAAGAAACAACAGAAAAGCAGGCAAATGTTTCAAACTGAACAAAACATGCTTTATCTTTTACCTGTGAGAAGTAATTAGGGATATCTGGGTGCTAGTGCCACCATTGTTTGCTTTTTTTTACTTTTTGCCATGGGAAAATAAACACTTTCAACTTCCCATATCCTCCAAGAAATCAAGAGACAAAAATTCCCATGTCAATGTGGCTGGCTAGCTGGCTGCCTGGGTGGCAGTCAAGTTCCCCTGGTTTCGGTGTTGGCCAGTAGGAGGAAATCTTTACAGGGCTGCTTTTTCCCAGTTCATCCATTGATCAGAAAAACAAATAAGGAGGTATTTTACCTACAAGAAGTGACTCTCCTCAACCTCCACCCTCCCTTTAAGATTCTTTTTGAGCTGTAGGTCTTCCAACTAGAATAAGGAAGAGGAGAAAGCATTTGCTAAGCTTTGATAATTCTTGGATTTTCAAGAAGATGGGTTCTGAATTCTCTGTATTATCAAGGAATATCAAATAAGATTGCTTCACATCTGCAGAATTATCCCAGTCTTCTCTATCTGGGGAAATAAATTCAGCTGCCAGTTTTCCAGTTAACCTTCAACTAAATAACAAATGTAAAATCTAATCTTTCAACAGTCAGCCAAAGCCTTCTGCTGCACCGAGATGATGTATTCATATCACATTCTCCCAAACCTTTAGATAACAGCAATTATTAATCATTATTCCAATGCTGCCATTGTGAGATAGACTGCAAAGTTACAAACTTGATGTTTCCAGAAATTATTCTCTCTCTTTGAGGGCAACCAAGAAGGGGGAAAAAAAACCACAATACACCCAACAGCAGTGGTAGGATTCAACCGGTGTTACTACTGGTTCGGTGACTATGTTTTGCATAGCAGAATCCAAAAGTATCACTTTTTGCTGTTTCTTCCTGCACAATAATTGTTCAAGAAGCCATGCAACACATGATGCTCAGCATAAACTTCTGACTAACGGACTATACACAAATTGTTCCTCATTTAAAGGAATATACAGGTGGCCACAAGAATGCTTCTGTGAGAAATAATTATTCCCTAGGATTCATCTTAAGGCACACACACATTTTTGTGAGTCATAGTGATAGAGGGATAAGCAAATTACACAGTATTCTTTTTGATCTATTATATATGCATTAAACATAGGCATTTTTGATATAAAAATTCTCTGTGCTGAATATAATATTCAATAGGGATGGATGGGTATTATCTTGCCCAAAGGTGATATTTTTATGGAATTGAGACACATTAATGTATATTGAGAAGTATTCCAAATTTTAGTAGCTAGCTTTGAACTGCTGTGAGGATTTTACGGCATTTAGGCGATCTCAACTGTATATATAATTTCACTATGCCAAACTGTTTTAATGAATTTCAAGGAGGTGTTATTCTTTTAGGAGATCTAAAGCATTTCCTCATATTCATTTTAAAGCATGTCCACCCTATCCAAACGGGTAATATGGACAAATGTTCCTTAGGACTGAGGTGAGGAATGATGAATTCTGGGAGTTGAAGTCCACAAGTCATAAAGGGGTCATCATTCCTCACCCCTGCCTTAGGGAAAGGTAATATCAAAGGTTTGATTTTTCCAATTCTTTCCAGTTCCTTCTTTGGACTGTTATGATTCCTTAAAAGAGGAAGAAATGTAGCATCTGCATAATAAACCAATCACACTATATTGAGTTTTCTTTGGACAGCTACATAGTGTCCAGAAAGCTTTCATCATTTAAGAGTTTATTTATTTTAAATATTTTAGAACTGTAAATACTTTAGGGAAAGTAACTGTTTAATTTATATTTAATTTATATCTTTTACAAAAAGATTTCTTTTGTTTCTAGAATATGGGATGGTGAATACAATACTATTCAGTGGTTAATATGTTTTCTTTGGGCAAAAAGAGAGTTGAGTTCACAAATATATATTTATCATTGGCCTCTGTTGTAACACATTGTGCATTTTGAATCTATTTCCTGTAAAAGTAAGCCAGAATTTATCTCTATTTTGTTCCACAAAAGATTTCTCTGGAATATTATACAAATTAGATTTTTTTTTTCTTCCTGTAAAAGCCAAAACTGGGGTTCACTGTTGTTTTAGACACCAGTGTGTATGTGTGTTTTATAAATAAACCTATGTTTTCTTGCAGTGTTGGAGAGATACAACATGAGATTCAATTTTCCTTCTGTCCCAGTATATATATATATATATTTATGAATGAGTCCGGATTCTTCAAAATTTTGGAGAATACTGGATGAACCTTAAATATAGCAACAGCACTGGCACATAGACTTACATACTGCTTCACAGTACTTTACAGTCCTCTCTAAGTGGTGCACCGGTGCACCCCTCTGGCTCTTCTCTTTAAATATTTTATCTTTAAAAATCGTATTTTTAATATCTTTTAAATGTGTGCCATTAAAGTACCTTTCAAATCCATCAGTTTTCTTTTCAGGGAAAGGAATAGGAAAGTAGTAAAAGCAGTGCTCGTAACACGAAAGTAGTAAAATAGCCAGTTGGACTGAAGCACTGAAAGAAAATACAGAATATAACCACTTTTTAATCGTAACAATCACTGCATTAAGCATGGGTCACGTTAGGTCATCATCTGAGTCTAGTGTTCTACTGATAAAATCACGAACTGTTGTATAGAAGGCTGAGGGTCACAGTAATTTAAATTTGTTCAAATCAACTCTTGATCAGTGATATAAAGCAGTTCAGCCATGAGCAAATGGGTACCCTATTTGACTTTCACTTGACAGCCAAAACCTGATCTCTGTTCAATCATGCGTGAAATGAGATAGAAATCACTACTGACCTTTTAGAGAATAAGGTCATCTCTACAGTACTGAATTGATGCCACTATTGAAATATTTAATTAATTGTCATTACAGTTAGCAAACAAAACCAAAGACTAGAACAGAAAGCCTATTAAAGACAGAGGAAATGGTTTAATCTTAATGTGCACCAGCTAATCCATTTCTAACTGTGTGCCTTTCAATTTCCCCAAAATGTTCTTTCTCTACAACAAAGATTTTTGAATTTCCAGCTTGTTTTCAAGATACTGACAATGAGAGTGATCGCGGGTTTTTTTTTAATTGTTTATAATAATTTACGAATTGCCTCCAGAATGGGCCAACACTGGAAGTTGCCTACTTTTTTTTTTTTTAAGAACAGATGGGACAATTTTTTAAGAACAGATGGGACAATTGTTTGTCTGAGATGGTATAAGGGGCTGGAAATAGTATAAGATTTCCTGCTTGAGCAAGGGGGTTGGACTAGAAGGCCTCTGAGGTTTATTCTATTCTATTCTATTCTCTTCTATTCCTGCTCTATTTTATGCAGTGGTGCGATTCAAAAACTTTTACTACCGGTTCTGTGGGCGTGGCTTGGTGGGCTGGCAGGGAAAGGACACTGTAAAACTTCCAGTCAGAGGTGGTATTTGCCGGTTCTTTGAACTACTCAAAATTTCCGCTACCGACTCTCCAGAACTAGTAAGAACCTGCTGAATACCTCTGATTTTATGTCATTTTATTATTGCAAGATGTTAGAGAGCATAATATCACTATTATTTATGCATACTACTAAGTCCGGGGGGGGATTCTTCCAGTTCACACCTATTCATTAGAACCAGTTAACATTCTAAGCAGTTCGGAGAACCAGTTGTTAGAAGAAATTACTGGCCTAATCCTGTAAGGAAGGCAGGAAGGAAACATTCTGGTGTTGCTTACAGAAACTGCCTCTCTATTAGCCCTTATTACATCCTTGGCAGGAATAGACTTCCTGTCTCAGGAACTTCTCTGGAGTTTTTTTCTCCTCCTTTGCTGTACTTTGCTTGTGTGGAGTGACCATTTAAAGTTACAATGGCACTGAAAAAAGTGACTTATGACCATTTTTCACACTTACGACTGTTGCAGCATCCCCACAGTCATGAGAAGCCAGGCGAGAAGATGTGTGCCTTGATGTGAGTGATATTGAGTTGGCCGCACCCAGCCAATAACATGACCACCAAGCCATGTTTACCCAGTCACATGACCACCAAGCCATGCCCACCTAAGCCACGCCCACCACCTAAGCCACGCCCACCACCTAAGCCATGCCCACAGAACCGGTTGTTAAAATTTTTGAATCCCACCCCTGACTAACCCTTCTTGATTCCAAACACTTCTTTGATATGAAAAATAAAAAAAACCCTCCATACTATTCCTTATGGTAACTTCCTTTGGAACTGAACTGAAGCATGAGAGCAAGAGAATCTGATGAAGAAATCATCAGACTTACACAGTCCTCTTTCTTGTTCGTAATTAAAATGCATGCTAATCAAAAGAAACAAGTTCTTTCCCATCAAACTGAATAAGAATGATTAAACATCACCCTTAATTTGTGGTTCTATCTGATCCTATACCACTCCCAACGTTCAATAGAAGAGAAAAAAATATATCTGATCCATTCTCCTTCATGAACTCTGGAGAACTTAATTTTCCAGAAAAAAGTATAAACAGTTTATAGACATACAGAATGGAGGACATCCAGCATAGTTTCTGTGAAGAGTTTGAACAGATTTAATTTGGTCTTTCAGACATCACTCATATACCTTGTAAATCAGAGTTAAATACCAGACGTGCAGTTTATAGTGATATTTTTAAAAATTATAATTAAGGTACAAAGAGCTAGATGAAAGCAATGGCAGATTTTTCTTCTATTGGGATGCCTCATATTTCAAAGGGAGATGTTCTTCCAGAACTCCAAAATAAGCTTGTGAGGTACAGGAAAATGAATACAAAGGGAACGATAATACAAAATATTTTGCAGATACATTAAAAACAATTTATGTGGGAACTATATAGGGAACTAGAGTTACTAAGGACAAGAATGGCAATTCTATTCTCAATTCAGACCTTTTAGCTCTGAGACAATGAAGAACAAGGAAACGTTTTCATTAAGCCATAGGAGAGATGGCAAAGAGAAATGCTACAATTAAAAGTAAAGTACATATTAATCATATCTCACTAGGCTATATTGACTGAACTTGTTAGGAATATAAGTCACCTAACAGGTATTTGGGTTAGAAATATATAAACCAGGATAAACATTTTAAAACCGTAACTTTAAGAAAATGCAAAACTGTAATTAGGTGTGGTTTCTCAAATGGCCATAAGATGGAGCCAGAAACCTGGTTTGTCTTAGTCTGAGTCTCAGAAGAGAGTGTGAGTGTATCTCTGTTTACTTCTGTTGGAAAGTATTGCCTTTGCTCCATTTTTCCTAATTGACTACTATTCATGGATTTAATGTAAGTCTGATACTGAACAGTTTTTGACAGTTATTGAATTATCCCTGGATTGAAAACTGACTGATTTAACCTGTGAATGACTTTGGACTCCCTATTTTGAACTTTGCTTAAACCTTTATTGAAAGTAAAACCCTACATTTACTGTACAGTGTATCTGTGTGCTGTATGTCTATTATTCAAACACTACTCTCAAAATACGTCTCCCTGTGTGCACTCATTCTCCTAACGGGGAATTACCTCAACAGAACTTCTGGAGAGTTCAGGCCGGGGAGCCTAAGAAAGGAACCCGATAACCTAGAAACTGGGGAGCCCAAGCTGAGGTTCACTCTCAGCCATGGAAGCTCACTGGTGCCTTACTTTATCTCTCATCTCACAGGTGTTTGGTTATGGAGCAAACTGAAGAGGGTAGGTGCTTGGGGCTTTCTGAGCTTGGTTGTTTCCTTGCAGATGTTTCATTACCCAACTAGGTAATGTTAGTGCTCAGTCATCAAGGCCTTCCATACTGAAAAGGGCAAAAAGCTTTTGTTCCTGAAGGAAAGGTAGAATCTAAAGCTACTGTAAAATATATATATAAATAACTGAAATACAGGTTGCATATATCAGAAATTACATACAATATCCCATTCCTTTTTAAATAAATATGAGCTTCTTCTCTTCCTAATACTCACCCTTTCTTCAAAACATGTTATCAAGATTGTTTTTTTTTTCATTTTTTATAAAGCTATTCTCTTTGTGATTTGAAGCATCCTGTGCATGTTTTCCTTATCTGTTCATCACAGCACAGATTTTGAAATAGCACTCTTGACAAGAATATGGCTCCATTAAAGCATAGTGCTATTTGTGAATAAAAATCATTATGTGGCTAGGACACATAAGAGATATGTATTATCTTGTTATCCCTGCATTGCTTTCTTTTAAAGAGGGTAAGGCGTTGGTCAATATTTTCCAAGAGAATGGGATCCTATGATTAAGAAAACAAGCAATTCTCTACATTTTATAGTATTTGAATATTGCATTCATTCAACAGAAAAAAACCATCCTTATTTTCCCTAAACTGAGACATAGATGGATTATTAGACGTCCACAATATAATGATCATCACAAATTCCATGGAAAAGGTTTTAAAAAGTTTAAACTAACATTTTGAAAAAATTCTGAGTCTTCAGTGTCCAAAATTTATTTGGCCACTGTGCCTTCAAACAAAACTCACCAGGCATTAACAACTGAATTCTACAAAGTGGTTTCTCATTTATATTTTGTAAGCGTCTCAGTACTACTGTAGTTATAGTATATTCAACAGATTTTTTTTCCTTTAGGGAACTCTTGCCCCAATATTAATATTTTACACTGAGAAATGTATGAATGTGAGAAAAAAAAGTTTAGGTTTGTTGATTTAGTAGAAGCATGATAAAAAGAACAGACCTGAATTGTGAACTGTTCTGTACAATTATAAAGCTAAGCAAACTGCATACAATAAGAATGATTTGTGAAATGTGGGAAGCATATCTGAGAATAAAAGAAATGCTTAAGCACTGAGTAAGACAAGGATATGTGATCTCTTGCTGAGTATTTCACTTATGGATAAATGGGTAAAAAATATTAATGATGGCATTAGAGTTGTGTTCATTAAGGCTCTAAATATAGGTGAAGTTTTTTTTAAAAAATATAAATTTTACTTGGGTTTTCACAAGAGAAAAAACATAATACAAATAAAACATCTTTTTTTGAGAGTAGCATGATCACGGGTTGTCACTTCTTCATTCAGACACACACTCCATTTCATGTTCATCTTTGTGTTCTATTCCATGTCTTATTACTGTTTAGCATTTTCTACATATTTTTTCCCATCCTTTAATTTTCTCAACTTTATTTTTAATTATTCTCATATCTCAATTCAAATCATTATATTTGTACTTTTGTCAATCCTGTTTCAATTTCATATTATCTTTTCTCATTAAACAAATTTTCCCCTATAGTTACTAATGGGAGTATGATACCTTTATATCTTTTGATTTTATCCATTCAGTTCTCATTTAAACTTCAATTTATACCTTTAAGATTATAACATTCAATATAATACATAACTTCCAATAGAATTCTGCTTGGTACATTCTTAAAATACATACTATATCCTTAAGAATATATATAAACTTTCCATAATTCTTTTCCCCCCATAATTCTCTTCACTTATATTTTTATAAATCATTTATAATAATTAGAATGTTCCCATCCTTTCCTAATTTCATTCTCTCATTCACTTTCTTTCATTTATTTATTAACAAACATTCCGCTATATTACAATAAATATTTTATCCATCATTTTAATCATATTTTCTAAAATTATTTCTATTTCTAATATAACAATACTATTTTATGTACCTTTGCAGAATCCCTTTATCAATTAAATTTTCACCCATTATCTCTGAACAGGCTTATACTTTCAATCCTGATACCTTTTCCCTGTTTCTCTATATCTTTTTCTGTCTTTTATGACTTCTTTTCCTTTCCTTCTTCCCCCTCCGCTTTTTACCCCCTTCTACTTCTACTTCTAATTCTTGCTTCTGTAATCCCCTCCTCTGTTGCTTTCTAATATTGTAATTATTTTTCAAACTATTCTGTTTTTTGGTTGTTTTTTCAAATCTTAAACTTTTCACTCTCTTTCCCACCTTTCCTTTTTCCCCCACATAAAATTACTTGATCATTAAAGATGGCTTCTTTTTTGTCCAGATCTTCTTGTTCTACAAGTGTTTCTTGTTGTTTCTCATAGTTCCAGATCTCCATTTCTAGGAATTGAAATACGAAACCAAAAGAACCTCTCCCTTCTTGTGCATTTTCTTTCCGCTTTTTAAGTTCCATTTTCAATTCTTCTAGAAGTGATGCCATTTTAAACAATTTTAAACAACCACCTGCTTGATTTTAGTCATTTAAATGCAATAGCCAAAAATCCAAAAATCACCAAGTAATCCAGATAATCCAAAGCTGTTTCTTCTTGCTTCATTTTTCACTTTCTCTTCCTGGGGTTCTATTATTTTGTTACAAAGTTTCAGTTGGAATGTATCTTTTAGGAATCTTGTTAAAGTTTCACTGTGTAGTTTTTAGTTCCAGGCAGTCTCCTCCATTTTTCCAGATCCTGCCCTTTTATTCTTTTCTCTCCTTTCCTGCTTTTAAAAGATTTTAAAATATCCAAAAATCTTTATTATCCCTTTTGCATTTTATTTTCAACTTAAATGCCTATTAATGTCAAAGTGGATTTTTATTTAAGTCTCTAAGCTGTCAGTATAAGGAAGGAAGGAAAAAAAACCCGAATCCTTTCCCTTTCCTCTCTCCTTCACCGCTTCAAAATCTTCTTTGGGAACAATGTTATTTTTATAGTTTAATTTCCAGGGTACCTTATGTTGTTGCTTTTTCGATTTAACCCAGTCAACCAAAACTTTATCTTCTTATCTTCCTCCTGCACTTCCTTTTCTGGTCGAGTTCTTCTTTGATGTGGCCATTTCTGACCACTGCTGCATCCGCCTTCAGGAAAGGGAGTAATGGCCAGCTGGGGAGGAGAGATGCGGCTCTCCTCGACCCTGCTGGCAGTTTCCCTCCTCTTCACCACCTCTACGGGGTGGTTTAGCCCCGAAACCAGCCGGCTCAGAGAGCACCGGCGGTGAGCACTTCAGATACTGGACAACTGACTCATATTTATGACAATTGCAGTGTCCTGGAATCATGTGGTCCCCTTTTGCAATCTTCTGACAAGCAAAGTCAATGGGGGAAGCCAGATTCACTTAACAATTGCAGTGATTTACTTAACAACTGTGGCAAGGAAATTTTGGGCTCAATTGAGATCGTAAGTTGAGGACTACCTGTACCTGAGAAGCAAGGGTGGTCAAAGAAGAAGAGGCAGAGGCAAGACTGAACTTATGTGGAATGAATGTGAACCAAATACAAAAGTGATGATGAAGTGGTTCAACTCTGCAAGGAGAACACTGTGAAAGTCGTAGCTGGATGGAGCCGAACAAGGTCTCCAAAAGGAGAAAAGTGAAAACTATGAAGTGTATCTGCCTTCAAGACAGGTTTTGGCTCCTGGGGACTGCCTAGACAAGTCCCTGCTGTTTTCTGTGTCAAGATTTTGAAATGGTTTGCCATTGCCTCCTTCCTAGGGCTGAGAGAAAGAGCAAGTGGCCCGAAGTCACCCAGCTGGCTTTGTGCCCAAGATAGCAATAGAAGTCACAGCCTCCTGATTTAGAATAGAATAACAGAATTGGAAGGGACCTTTGAGGTCTTCTAGTCCAACCCTCTGCTTAGGCAGGAAACCCTACACCACTTCAGACAAATGGTTATCCAACATCTTTTTTAAAACTTCCAGTGTTAGAGCATTCACAACTTCTGGAGTTGATTCATTGTTCTGTCAGGAAATTTCTCCTTAGTTCTAAGTTGCTTCTCTCCTTGATTAGTTTCCACCCATTGCTTCTTGTCCTGCTCTCAGGTGCTTTGGAGAATAACTTGGCTCCCTCTTCTTTGTGGCAACCCCTGAGATATTGGAACACTGCTATCATGTCTCCCCTAGTCCTTCTTTTCATTAAAGTAGACATACCCAGTTCCTGCAACAGTTCGTCATATGTTTTAGCCTCCAGTCCCCTAATCTTCTCTGCACTATTTCTACTACTGCTGCACCAAATTGGCTCTCAGCCCCAAAATACAAAAAAAAATATTATTCATCAATATATGGTCATAATGTAAACTCTATGAAGAAGGGCAGTTTGTAATGAAAGACAGGTACACATGGCTTTCAGGGCTAAGGTAGCACTTGAACTTACAATTTCCTGTTTTTTAGCCTGGTGCCTTAATCACTAGACCAAACTGGCTCGATGTTACCCTTTTTCTCCTAGTTGTATAATATTGCCTGAAGCAGAAAAGGGAAGGGGGGGTGGGTGGGAATCATTTCCACTGTTACTAAAGCAATAGCCAAACAGCCCAAGTTTAACCAGGTGGAGAATTCCTCATTTGGAGTTCTAGGAAATTCAGATTTCTAATGCTTGTCTCACATAAAAATAACTTCTAAGCTAATGTATGTATTTCAAAATTATCTACCTTTGTTATTCAAGGAGAGTACAGTTTATATTCTCTGAAGAAGCCTTTTGTTCACAGTTCTAATATGATGTCCCTACCCCTCTTCTGTTATACAGGTAGTCCTGAACTTAAGATCACAATTGAGCCCAACATTTCTGTTGCTAAGTGAAATATTTGTTAAGTGAATTTTACCCCATTTTGCAACCTTTCTAGTCACAGCTGTTAAGTGAATCACTGCAGTTAAGTTAGCAACACGGTTAAGTAAAACTGGCTTCCCCATTGACTTTGCTTGTCAGAAACTTGCAAGATTACATGACCCCAGGACACTGCAGTCATCATAAATATGATGTCAGTTGACAAACCTCTGAATTTTGGTCAGTTGACAAACCTCTGAATTTTGATCACATGGGGAAACTGCAGTGGTCATAAGCATGGGAAATGTTCCTAGTTCACTTTTTTCAGTGCCATTGTAACTTTGAACAGTCACTAAAGGAACTGTTGTAAGTCAAGAACTACCTGTACTGAACAGTAAGCAAAACGATAAAACTTTTTAGGATTAAGATAGTGCATTTTAATTAACTTTATATGTGGTACATTGTCTAGAAAGTCAATCCTAATGATCTTTAAACTTCCTGGGGCACTGTGATAAGAGAGGCTGTTAACTCTAGGAAAGAAACTGTGTCTCTAAACTGATTTAAATTGACTGGCTATCAGGTTATCCCATATTAGTTCCAAATGCATTGTTGCAGACCAAAGGTCTGTACACAGCATACTCTGCTTGTTTATACTTTAAGACCCTAATTTGAAAACTGGAAGGAAAATTAGCAAGTGCCTCTTTCCCTCACTTGATTATAATACAGGGTCCGCCCACTGGAGAGGCCAATGGACTTCCTATGATGAACCTCGCAGAACATCCCAGATACTGAGCAAAAGAGCCTGAAAGGCTTTTGCAAGTCGCACATTCTTAGAAATAATTTGCTTACAGGTATTAGCCACGTGCTGAGTTAAATATTGATTTTTGTAGTTGATAGGAGACTTCTGAAGCTAAAGAGGATTTTATTTTCAAATGTGGGAGTCACTTTATTAAGGACTTATAACTAGCTAGTCCTTCAGCATCTCCTCTCTGAGCTTCAGAAATGAAATGCTAATTTTGCACAGTTTGAACAAGAATATATAACAATACATTAAAAAGTGAACATACATTATTAGAAAGAGGGAGTCAAAACAAATGTTGCCCTATGAAATTCTTCTGGTTGATACCGCACTCAACAATGATAACATTACCATTTTCTTCAAGGAGGAATAGACAACTTGAATATTTATTTAGACCAATTAACTAAATTGTTGCTGAGTTCTTGATGCTGTCTGAACTTGCTTGTTTTCTTGCAGATGTTTTATTACCTAACTAGTAAGGAGTGCTGTTTGCTGTCAGTTTATATTCCAGTGTCTTGCTTGTCTGTGTAGGTGGGGGGGGGGGGTTTAAGAGGTTCTTTGGTTGGACTGTTTACTGATGGCTCTTTGGCATTTCTCGATTTGAATATTGCTTACTTGATTGATGGTCTGAACTTAATCTTGGAATTAAACTGATCTGAGTGCTGAGGGACTGGAGTCTTTCTCTCTTTTGGGCTGGTTGACTGTCTCTTTTCCATGGATGTTCTATAGATGTTGTTAATGTCTATGTTGTTAGTAACACGGCTGATTTGATTTGATGGCTGATTTGTCAGAGTGCAAGGCTTCTAGAATCTAGACATTCCCTGGCATTTTTGGATTTGGACTGATCTAGGATGGTCACATTTTCCCAACTGAAACTATGGTTAAATATGTCCAGATCAGGGCTGTCAAACTTGTAGCCAATGGCCACGCCCTTGCCTGGTTTAGCAAAGGGGAAAGAAGTCCCGATATGTCATGTGACACCGAGAGTTTGATACCCCTGGTCTATATGTTGTGGAATTAAAGAATTTTTGTCACACACTCTGACTGCCAGTTGGGTTATACTTAACTTGTAATATCTCTGCATTTGAATAAACAAGTATACTGGTTCATCCAGTTCTACAATTCCATTTTATTTTTCATCTGTTCACCTATGCAATAGATAACTGTCCAACATATTCAGACCTCACTGAACCATTTTTGGGTTGAATTAGCCTTACCATATGAGTATTGTCTACTTATTTGCATTTTTCCTACAAATCTTAAGAGTTTCTCTAGATCTGTCCTTTGTGTGCTTGAATACTCTCATTTGGCCTAAGTAAGACCCACATCAGAACATGAGTTCTATTAGAATAAATATCAACCTTTCTCAAATTGTGGTCCATGGCCGAGTAAAATCCTTATATAGCAACATACTGCTCCTGAGAAAATACACAGTCAATACAAATATTTTTTCTTCGTCCTCTGGAACTGAACAGCAATAGACATAATGTGAACTTGAACTATGTATCAATGATAAACACCCAGTTGCTAAAATGTATAAACTGTTGTTGAAATTTGAAATAAAAGAAGAACAAGTAAAAGACTATGATATAGTGGTCTAAGACAGAAGTCTCCAACCTTGTCAACTTTAAGACTTGTGGACTTCAACTCCCAGAGTTCCCCAGAATTCTGGAGGTTGGTGTCCACAAGTCTTAAAATTGACAAGGTTGGAGACTCCTGGTCTAAGAAGTTTACACCCAACACATTGATGGAACAGGGACTTCTGAGGAAGGAATGGCAGAGTGAAGAAATCTCTGTGAAAGCTGAGTTAGTAATTATGACCAAAAAAAAAAAAAAGTGAACTGGTGAGTAGACCAGTTCTTCAAAACCTCTCAGGAGAAGAAAAGGACCAAAAATTGTCCACATGTGCCCAAGTGGCTGCTGCTAATGAGACCACAGGACAGTGGTCTCCTCCTGCAGGTTTGAGTGCTGGGAACTGTCAGGAATAGAGAACTAGAAAAGCTACTAGGAACCCAGTTCAACCCATCTAGTCATCACTAAGGCTTTATTCCTAAGAAATCCGATAGGATAACAAGAACGTACAGTTTCATAAGAAAATAAAAACATGCTTTTATTTGGTCTGTTTAAAAGGGGGGAATTACCTGACTGACCCCTGAAAGAGTCAAGAGATCACTGAGTATGTTTTAATTATAATATTCTAACTGCTGCTGCTTTAAAAAGAGCTAGTGGTTGAGGTCTAGTGGGGTTAAATACAGGTATAGTTATATCAGGGAAAAAAGGCTTTTTTGTTTCAGAAAAATATTCAACAGGGTTCATATTGGAGAAAAGAAATGTGAAAAAAATCCCAATACCATCTCAACTGTGCCAGCTTTAAAGTGGTCCAACTAAAATGGCATGCATAAATAGCAGCCTACACTTTAGGCAGATTGTAGAAAAGGGGCGTTGGTACTTACCTGATACACCCGTTCTCTGTGAGCTGTGAAGAGCATCCAGAAGTGGGAGGTGCTTCAGTCTCTTCTGGAAAGGCTGGGCTTAAAACTCCAGGACGCTCCTCCTCCTCCACGGGACACCTCCTCGGCATCCCCCAGTTTTGCGAAGACTGAGTGCCAAAGTCCGGGACTCATCATCTAATCTAGATCACTGACTGGAACGGAACCCCACCAGATGGAAAGAATGAGTGGGGCTGGATGCTCTTCACAGCTCACAGAGAATGGGCGTATCAGGTAAGTACTAACACCCTTTCTCCCATGAGCTGTTCAGAGCATCCAGAAGTGGGACATACCAAAGCTTGGCCTGTCCTTAGGGAGGGACTCCGTCTGGATCGAAATCCACTCCTAAACTCTGTGGACCCTCTGCAGGACTCTTCTGCCAAATGAAGTGTCCGCTGAGGCATAGACATCAATTTTATACTTTCTGACAAAGGGAGATGGTGAAGCCCAAGTTGCCGCTCTGCAAATTTCATCTATGGAAGCCCGTGTGGCCCATGCAGCTGATGTTGCCGCACTCCTTGTTGCGTGGGCTGCAGTGCCCTTAGGAACTGAGATGGACTGGCATTCGTAACTTTTAGGTATGGTGGCTCTCAACCATCTACTGATGGTTGTCGCCAACACCTTTTGCCCTAAAGTGGATGGGTTGAAGGATAGGAATAGAGCCTCAGATTTTCGAAATGCCACTGTGCGGTCTAGATAGATGCTTAATGCCCTTCAAACGCCAAGTCGATGCCATTGATGCTCCAGTGTATGAGATGGTTGCGAACAAAAATTTTGGAGGCACCAACTCTTGCGCTCTGTGGAAGGCTGAATTTACTTTAGGAGTGAACGATGGATCCAATCGGA
>BHEV01019001.1:0-10791 GCA_004319985.1 Emydocephalus ijimae | reverse complement strand
GAGTTGAAGTCCACAAGTCTTAAAGTTGCCAAGGTTGGACACCCTGAGGAATTCTGGGAGTTGAAGTCCACAAGTCTTAAAAGTTGTCAAGGTTGGACACCCTGAGGAATTCTGGGAGTTGAAGTCCACAAGTCTTAAAGTTGCCAAGGTTGGACACCCCTGATTTATATACTTCTGGAGTCAGAAACGGATGGCCTATCTATCGCTCCTCTCCTGAAGAAAATAATGTTGCAGTTCAACGTTTTCCCAATAGATGGCAGTATGGTATTGCTGAATCCAGGAAGACTTCCCCACTATGTAGTATCCCTTAATTCTCAAGAAAGTCACTCTCCAGAATGATTTTTAAGAGAGGGATAAAGGTCAGAAACCTTTTTTAAAGCCAGAGATGCCCCAAGTCAAGAGACTTATTCCAAAACTGAGCAAGGTCAAGATCCATGCTGGAAAGAGTTAAGCATTGAATGATGCCCCAGGTACCTGCAAGCACTTTCCTCTTCCCCCCGGCCCCCCAAAAGTCAGTATTTGCTTCAGTATTTCTTCATCCATTCAGAAGACTCTGGAGATGGCGAAAATAAGCTGGCGGGAAGCACACAACCCCACAGTTCCAGGCTTTCTGTTTTGCTTTGTTCCTTTGCGCCTTTTTCAAATGGCCACAGTGGTTGTATGAATGAGAGGGGCCATCTAACACTTATCAGGATTATACCCGGGGTTGGTTGGGATTATGGCAGCTCTATTTCAGCAATACCTAAGATTGCTAGACGGAAGAGATGCTGGCATGTAAGAAGGGAAGTTGAATGTGAGTGGAGAGTATGAAGAGGCCGTTCCAATAGAGCTTCTTAATAGGCCATAGAGCTACTGGCTTAAAATGGGCAGCTATAGAAATGGAATGAATGAATGAATGATACAGATACAGATAATCAGAGTTGGAAGGGACCTTGTAGGTCATCTAGTCCAACCCCCTGCCCAAGCGGGAGACCCTACACCATTTCTGACAAATGGCAGTCCAATCTCTTCTTGAAAGTCTCAACTGATGACCCTCCCACAACTTCCAAGGGATGAATGAATGAATGATGCCATTTGCCTGATTCAAGTGTTAAGATGGTTTGCAAACCCATGCTGCTGGTAAGCCACAGGTTAGCCTTTATCTAATTTTTAGTCCAACATCGTAGTTATTTTGATGTGTCAATCATCCAGATCAGGGGTGTCAAACCCGATTTCATTGAGGGCCACATCAGGGTTGTGTTTGACCTCATAGGAGCAGGGGGGATGACAAGGGTGCGCATAACCAGCATAATGGGACTTGGGTCAAGGGCGCCTGTGGTGGCCCAAGTGCTCTGCCAATGAAAATGGGCTTGTGTGCCCTCCCCCCAAGCTCCATTTTTGCTGAAAGAGGGCTGCAAGAGGCTGTCACAGCCCAAAATGGAGCTTGGGACAGCTGGGTGTGGCCCTCCTGAGCTCCATTTTTTCTGGAAGAGGCACTGCAGGCCAGTCCTTTCCTGTTTCCAGGGCAGCCCTGCAGGCCAGATCTAAGCACCGGACAGGCCGGATTCAGCCCGCAGGCCTTGATACCCCTGATCCAGATCATGATTGTCCCAAAGGTGCTTTAAAAAAAATTTTAAAAAGACAACTCAGAGAGCTAATGACTAAATGACTGCAAAGAATATATAAATCCTTCCATTCCCCACCAGTCAGTTAGAACTGAGGAAGCTTCTTGGATGAGAAGAGAAACATTTTCAAAGGAAAAAAAAACAATAAAGAAAGTTCCGTTGACTTTTGAAAAAAGCACCTTTGGGGTGGTCACTTTGACCTTTTTTTGACCCTTTATCTCCAGCTGCTATACCTTCAACCCAGCTCTGTTCGTTGAAATGCTGCTAAAGATAGTTCCACTTTTTGTACTGTTGAAAGAAATGTCCATCTGGGTTCAGTTCCAAGTGGGGAAAAAGACACTGGAAACATGGAGGCTGTTTTGGAATGGTGGCTTAATGGTGGACAGGACCACATGGCCTGGAGCTCCAAAGAAGGAAGATCAAGAAAAAGGAAAAAGGACTGAGAAGCTGAAAGTGCCTGGTTTTTATACCTTCTGTAAGGATTTGAATTTGAGCTTGTATTCTGATTGGTTGTCAGACTCCCATGGGGCCATGCAGGGGCAACCCTGTAGGCTGTCCTAACTTCCAGGTTTGGTTGAGCCTTTCTGGATGATGATGTAATGAAAAGGCTTTAGGCAATTCCTATAATTCTAACTGGAGATCTTTGTTATGTAAAATATTCTGGCCCAGGCCTTAATGGCCCCCCCGCTAACAAAGGTGGGGGTGAGCTTCTGCTTCTGAGGTAAGTTTCTGCTTCTGAGTTTCTACTCTTTTTAGGGGAAATATTCTGCCTTTTTAATATTTCCTAGGATATTTCATTTTTCTAGGAGAGGGATGGGCGCTAACTTCCTTCAGTACAATACACCACAACCTATCTTTAAGTTGTCCTTATTCTTCATTTGATTTTGTCAGTCACCAAATTGTAGATGTAATTGCTGATCTAGATGCTAATCTAGGTTTATGCATTACGTTTATATGCACTTTTATTGATTTTTATGAACCTGTTTTATATAAAGGAATTATATTTCTATTTGGAATGTGCTTACATTGATATATGATAAACCATTCATTCAATATAGTTTTTGTGGTTTAATCAACAAACTGTGATTGAAACATAGCCTGTGCTGAATATGTTATATGATTCAATCAGCAAGTGATCAGGCTCTTACCGAATTTTCAGAATTGTAATTCAATACATCTGGAAATAACCAGGCCAGAGAAAATTGACTAGGTAGTTGGGTAGAGATTGAGGGCTCCAACTTATTTAGTGTTTTACAGACCAATAAAATGGAAATAAAGTATTACTGCAGTAAAAACACCTGTTTACTTCCAGCATATCTTCTATCAGTTACCCAGGAACACTAAGGGGTACAATGAGATTATATTGCTTAGTAACAGCAGTTCCTGTAGTCTGGATTGTGGTCCTCAAGACAGGAAGTCATCACCCTTCAGGCAAGGACCTACACTTCTCCTGCTCTGCCCCATTTGCCTCCACTTCAGTTGGGTCTAGGTAGGGCAATTCACCATGGCCAACTCACCGCAGAACAATTCAATCCTGTATTAATCATTTCATTCAGTTAATTTTATTATTGGTAACCATCAGTGGTGGCATTCAAAAAAAATTACTACCAGTTCTGTGGGCAAGGCTTGGTGGGCATGGCAGGAGAAGAATACTGTGAAATCCCCATTCCCTCCCCACCTCACTAACCTGCTTTCCAGCTCCGTTCTTCTATGCAGGGCAACCAAAGAAGCCAATCAGCTGGGACTCAGAAGGCAGAGAATAGATGGGGACGAGGTCAGTCAGAGGTGGGATTTGCCAGTTCTCTGAACTACTCCAAATTTCCGCTACCGGTTCTCCAGAACTGGTCAGAACCTGCTGAATGCCACCTCTGATAATCATGTTTCCGATGAAATTATTGTAACTCTTGTTTTTCTGGATTGTCCTTCTTATTTTGTTATTATTGGCCACAGTTCCATTGAAATTAATTGAACTTTTCGATTTGTTGAATTGTCCTATGGCAAGTTGGCCCCTTCTGTCTTCAATTCCCCCATATCTGCCCTCTTGGCTGCCTGCACTCCACTCTGTAGCACCTGCACCCCCCACCACTCCATGGACTCCAAGCACTTCCTGATTCAGGAAAGCCTTGCACAACTTACAGAAGGCCTTGTGTTGAGGTAATTCCCCGTTAGGAGAATGAGCGCATACAGGGAGACGTAGTGAGAGTAGGGAAGAATAACACACACACAGCACACAGATACACTGTACAGTAAATGTAGGTTTTTACTTCCAATAAACGTTTAAGCACACTCCAAGATAAGCAGTCCAAGTCATTCACAGGTAAAGCAGTCAGTGTTCAGTTCAAGGATAATCCAAATATCAAAGTCCAGTATCAAAAAACAGTTCAGTAACAGACTTACATCAACAATCAGTAACAGACATTAGGAGGAACGGCAACTCTCTCCAACAGAAGGAACAGATACTCACTGAGACTTCACTGAGACTAAACAACCCATGTTTCTGGCTCCATCTTATGGCCATTTGCAGAACCACAGCCAATTACGGTTTTAGCATTCTCTTAAAGACATAGTTTTAAAATGTCTATCCTAGTTTATATATTTTCAACCCAAATAACTGTTAGGTGACTTATATTCCTAACACCTTGCATGGCCAGCAGCTGCCTCACAAAGGAGCAAACAGGCCATGCCTCATCAACAGCAGGAGGGAGAAGACAACAAAGGACAACTGGGATGGCAGAGAGCAGGGACAGTGCAGCCAAAAGGAGAGAAATGGTGGTGGTGGGAGATATGCAGGTGGGAAGAATTGAAATGTACTCTGTGGTCATAAATGCAAACAGAGTATCAATACCCAATTTTTGTTCACATGTTTGCAGAAGCTCTGCAACAGCCATAACTTCAAGGACCAGTTGTAAGCACCATTCATTCAGTGCCATTGTAACTTTGAACAGTTGTTGTCAGGCTAAGCCGAAGAACGTAGAACAAAGGTTTTCAAACTTTGCAAGTTTAAGACTTGTGGACTTCAACTCCCAGAATTCCCAAGCTAACATGACTGGAGGAGTAATTCTGGGAGTTGAAGTCCACAAGTCTTCAAGCTGTCAAGTTTGAAGACCCCTGATCAGTTCTTTAGTTGCTTACACATAGCAGACAGAATCTTGCCAGACTAAACTCTTACTACTCTCACTAAGACTAATTTAGCTCATTTTAGCCAGAGAAAACCCAGTTTTCTTGAAAAACTTTACATTTCTGTCTTTGGGGCCTCTTGTTTTTGGGCCTCACATCCTGGCTCTAAAATTCCTGGAAGGCTACATGAGAACCTTATCAAAGACCATGTACCATCCTAAAGGAGAGCAGCTTTGAAAACAAGGCTGGACTCTCTTCCTATTACAAACAGATTGAATAGACTGCACTAACTCCCCTTTTCTTGTTGGAGATAAATTAACTAGAAAATTTTGAATGTTTAATTATCAGCCTTATCAGTTAGAGACAGAAGGATGAAAGCTGTAGACATGGGTCTCCAACCTTGGCAACTTTAAGCCTGGCAGACTTCAACTCCCAGAATTCCTGAGCTAACATGACTGGAAGAGGAATTCTGGGAATTGAAGTCCACCAGGCTTGAAGTTGCCAATGTTGGAGAACCCTGTGTAGTGTTTTAGAAATGAACCCACCTTCCGGAAGGACCATCATCCCTCAGGGATGTGTGAATACTTCATTGTTGGTTGCCTATTGCTTACTAATGATCATGTCCCTTCATTTAAAAAAAAAAATGTATAAAAGCTATGCTAATGTGTGTATTGGGGCTCTCAATTTGTCCCTAGATCACAACTCTTTGCCCTGTACAGAATAAAAGGTTGCAATTTCCCACTTTGTGTGATTATTGGCTACTTCACATCAGGGAAGAATAATTTCCAGCATTTGGCAGGGCCAATTCATGGTTTGTCCATCACTGACAAATATAGCCTGAGAGATTCTGAAGAGGGGTTATTGTGCTTCTCTTTCTCTGTCTCCTAGCTAGCTCGGGTTGTGCTGCCTTTACACACACACACACATACACACACACACACACTTTCTGGAACGTGCTCCCTCTTTCCTGGGTAACCAGGGGTGGGATCTGACCGGTATAACCACCAGTTCGATGATTTACATTTTGCGCGGGCATGTGAAAAGTCATCAGCCCTGCTGCCTGGACAGCTGAGCAGCGCTGCACACAGGTCCACAGTGTTTGAAAAAACACTTTTTCCCTGCTTTTTCAACCCCAGCTGTGCCGTGCAAAGCAGCTGAGGTTGAAAAAGCAGGAAATAAAGGTCAGGCAAGAGCCCTGGTGGGCAGGTGGGCCAAAACAGCAGCAGACATAGAACCGGTTCTATGCCTGCTGCTCTTCAGAGCTACCGGTTCTACAGTAGAATCCCACCCCTGTGGGTAACTGTTACTTCATGTAGTCCGTCATACCTGCTCCCCTCCTAGGCAGCCTCTCTCACAGTCATTGAACAAAATGGTCATTCAGCGAGAACTATCTGTATTGTGTTGCTCCCACACTCATACTCCTCTACCAGTGCTCTCCCACTGGCTCTGAATTAAGAAGAAAGCTTCAATGCTTAGTAACCTACTCACTTGGCAAGAAATGTTGGCCATCTGGAAGAAGAGGCTACTGATCCTATAAGAACAAGAAGATGGCTTGCTTGTTCTTGGAACTACAAACCAGAGATCAAAGTTTGATTATTGTCCACTGGAGGGGTCCCCAAATTGGCAACTTTAAGACTTGTGGACTTCAACTCCCAGAACTCTCCAGCCAGCTATAAATTCCCAGAATTCTGGGAGTTGAAGTCCACAAGTCTTAAAGTTGCCAAGTTTGAAGACCTCTGATCGACTGGATTGGTAGCTGAGGACCCCAGCCCCAATTCTGAAGTTCATACACCATGTTAAACCTAAGGTAATAAAATATAGTGCCTTTGGGCTGTTGGTCTGAGCTCTGAGCTTGGCAGCTGGATTGCAAACATTTCGTCACCATTCGAGGATACATCATCAGTGAGTTTTGAAGCGCACCGATGATGTCTCCTCGAATGATGATGAAATGTTTGCAAGCAAATTGCCAAGCTCAGAGCTCAGACTAACAGCCCTTTTCTGGTTCACACAATGTACTAAGTATTTGGGATCTGTATTCAACAAAAGCCAATGTCGGAGGATGTTCTCCTAAGCATAACAGAGTGCTGAAAGAATACTGAGCTAATATTAAGTAGCTGCAGTTACTGTTGTGAATGAATAAATGTGTAATAAAGTTATCTTGAGCTTGAAGTCAAGTGCAGGGTTCTGGCCCTGCACTCCTGATTGGCTGTTAACTGGCGAGATCAGATTGGTCCGTTCAGGAGAATCTGATTGGCCATTAACAAGCCGTTCTCATTGGTCAACGGAGCTAGCGCTCCCAGGTTTCATTGGTTGAATAGTTAATAAGTTGCCTATATAAGGAAGGCTGTAGCAGCCATCCAGTTTGAGCTGTCACACCATGTAAATAAAGAGTTGAAGTTCACCGTTTCACCGGCTCGTCTCCATTCTTTCGCGCCCATGCTCCAAACATAACACTGGCGACGAGGATGGGATCTGGAGACGTCAGAGCTGACTGAACAATGAAGGAGATAACCGAGCACGTGGCTGAAAACGCACAAAGGCGGAACCATGTCCGGCGGCATCATACCACCCGCTCCGTTCGACCCAGCGCAAGAAGACTGGAAGTCCTACATGGATCGTTTCCAAATGTTCTTGGAAACCAATAATTTGAAGGATGCCACGACCGGGAAGAAATGGGTGGTATTCCTAACGCATTGCGGGCCGACCGTATTCAAGATGGCCAAGGCCCTAGTGAAGGCTATGGACTGGGACGTCCTCGAACCCCTACTGAGGGCCCACTATGCACCGACCGTACCAACGCTTGTAAGGTGGCACGAGTTCTACCAAAGAAACCAACGGAAAGGAGAGAGCATTGCCAATTTTGTCGCAGACCTCCGAAACCTGGGAGGCCTCTGCGGGTTCACCGACCTGGAAGAGGCTTTAAGAGATCGAATAGTTCTGGGATTAAATGCACTAAATGTGCAGAGTAAGCTGGTGGTGAAAGGCAACATCAGCCTTGCCGATGCCATCGCTGATGCTACTGCAGCAGAAGCAACCAAGAAGTCGGCTGCCCAACTGTGCCGCAACCGTGCTCCGGTACACCAACCGACCAGCGACATTTTACCCAAGTCAGAAGGACAGCTCTTGACGGCCCACCACGAGGACCTCTCTTCGTCGTCAGACAGAGACGAAGAAGAGGTCCATCGACTGCGGTCCATTCGGGACCATTACCGAAGTCCCAACACCCATGCGCTGGCTGTGGGGCCAACCATCCCAGGTCCAAATGCAAATTCCGTGACGCGCTCTGCCATGAGTGCGGGAAATGAGGCCACATTGGACGGGTCTGTAGAAGCCTATTAGGACCCAGCCAGACCTCAAAGGGGGCTAACTATCGCCAATCGACAGGAAACCGTCCTGTAAGGCGAGAACCAGTAAACCACTCCTACAGAAACTGAACCTTAAATTGCCCCACGAAGCGAGAAGAGGCTCACCAAACTATCACTATCGGTCACGCCTCTTCCTTGGATGCCAAGAAAATCCGAATCAAAGTGGCCATCGAAAACCAGCCCTGCCAAATGGAAGTCGACTCGGGATTGTCTCTCTCAATGGTTTCCTGGAAGACCCTCAAGCAACTCATCCCTACTATCCGGCGCCAAGACCTCCATTCCCAAAGGCTCATACTTAAAGACTATCAGGGGAATAGGATTCCAGTCGTAGGATCCAGTCGAATCCGGGTCTCGTTCAAAAACCGCATAGCGTACTTACCCCTGACTGTGATCGACAAGGACCAGCCTAGCCTGTTAGGCCTCCAATGGTTCGCGCCACTCGGCATTGAAGTGGCAGGCTTTAACCGAATCGGTGGCAGTGACTGGGAGGAGGACCTCGTCCATGAATTCAGGGACGTCTTCGCAGAAAAGCTAGGCGAGTACAAGGGGACCCTGATATCATTTAACCTTAATCCAAAAATAGCTCCCATCTGCCTTAAGCCTCATCGAGTTCCATTTGCCCTAAAACTGAAAATCGACGAACAGCTTGATAAGTTAATAGCCCAGGGAGTGTTAGAGCCAACCAATCACTCTCCCTGGGAGACCCCAATCATGACATCCATGAAGCCGGATGTTTCGATTAGAATTTGTGGGGACTACCGAGCCACCCTGAACCACGCCCTGCAGCAAAACGCATATCCGGTGCCGGTGGTGCAGCACCTCCTCCATTCCCTGGGGGAGCGGAAAAGTCTTCGCTAAACTAGACTTAGCTCAGGCATATCAGCAACTGCCAGTTGATGAAAAAACGGCACAGGCACAGACGATCGTTACGCACCGAGGTGCCTTTAAATGTACACGGCTCCAGTTCGGAGTGAGTGTAGCCCCGGGGATCTTCCAGAGCCTGATGGAAAGACTATTACAAGGGATTAAAGGCGTTGTCCCCTACTTTGGCAATGTGTTAATCGCTGCCCCTACTTCAAACATTTTACGGGATCGCTTAAAATTGGTTCTCCAGAAATTCAAAGACGCAGGTCTTAAAGTGAAGAAAAATAAGTATAAGCTGTGTACAGATCGTGTTGAATTTTTAGGGTATTTAATTGACAGTCGGGGAATTCACCCTACCGACAGCAAATTGAGAGCAATAAAAAACGATCCCAGACCCCGGAATAAGGCCGACCTCCAGGCGTTTCTAGGCCTTATCAATTTTTATAACGTATTCCTGCCACACAAAGTGACTGTTGCTGAACCTTTACATCGTTTACTGGACAAAAAAGCAATTTGGGTATGGGGTCATAGACAAGAGCAGGCGTTCTGTAATGTGAAAAAACTACTGACTTCTGATGCTGTACTAATGCAGTACAATGAGACCTTGCCGTTAACTATCACGTGTGATGCATCGCCTTTCGGAGTGGGCGCCATTTTGAGCCACGTATTGCCTAACGGTAGCGAAGCCCCTGTTGCCTATTTTTCAAAGACGCTTTCAAAAACTGAGCGAAATTATAGCCAGATTGATAAAGAAGCTCTTGCAATTGTGTCTGCTGTTAAAAGATTTCATGAGTATGTGTATGGCCGGGCTTTTACTATAGTGACGGACCACAAACCTTTGCTGGGAATAATAGCCGGAGATAAACTGACTCCCAATATATTATCTCCCAGAATGACTCGCTGGTCAGAATTCTTGGCTGCTTATAATTATCGGCTGCAATACCGCCCAGGGAAAGCCATTCCCCACGCCGACGTATTGAGCCGAGCACCGCTTCCAGAGACTATCGATGACGACGCGCCTACAGTGACAACGTTGCAGATCGAGGTGCTTCGTACACCGCCATTAACCACCTGTGATATCGTGAGAGAAACAAAACGTGACCCCGCCTTAGTNCAGGCATCAACAAGCAAATCGAGACTTGGGTCAAAGCTTGTCATAGATGCCAGGAAGTAAGCAACGCCCCACCAAAGGCAATCCCAACCGAATGGGAGACACCGCGGGGACCCTGGTCCCGTATCCATCTGTACTTTGCTGGGCCGACCAAAGGCCACACCTTCTTGTTAACTGTCGACGCCTACTTGAACTGGCTCGAAATCCACCGAATGAGGAACACGACAACCGAAGCGGTCATTAAGAAACTGGAGAGACTGTTTGCAACCCACGGATTACCAGACGTTCTGGTATCCGACAACGGGCCCCAATTTACCGTGATGTCTTTTGAACAGTACCTGGTGGACCGCGGTATTTGACATGCGCTGACTTCACCTGTGCATCCTGTGGCCAACAGAAGGGCCGAGCGCATGGTACAATTCGTCAAGAAAACGCTACAAAAAGTGGACTATGACAACATCGAAGAAAAGATAAACCGAATCTTCTTTTTACAGCATATCACTCCACACAGCGTCACCAACAAAACTCCCGCTGAGCTGCTAATGGGATNCTTCCAGGTAGGCGACTTGGTGTTCGCTAAAAATTTATCGGGCGATCCGTTGTGGGTAGAAGCGACTGTGGTCCATGTAACCAGCCCGAGATCATACCTAGTACAATGCCGTGATGATAGACTATGGAAGCACCATATCAATCAACTACGATCAAGGCTGCAGTCAGGGATCTCCGAGTC
>BHEV01019000.1:0-11734 GCA_004319985.1 Emydocephalus ijimae | reverse complement strand
TGCTATCTGCATGTAAAGGTTATCTATGTATATACATATAAATACATATAATTTTGTATATAAATTTTTCTCTTTTTTTTTTTTCTTATATAAATGATAACAGGAAGGAACTAGAAAGGTATCACAGTACAGGCCGGATTTACCAAATAAACGCCTGAGGCCTAGAGAGCGAGGCCTCTGGCAGCAGGCCTCCAGACAACAAACCGGAAGGGGGGGCTGCAACTTCGCCCCGATGAAGGCTGCGGGAGGCCAACAGAATAATGAAAGCGAGCCAGGAAGATCGCTAAAAACGACTAAACTCTTGACCCAAGGGGTCTGGGATGCTTGCATCCACCACAGCAGCAAGAATTGGAAATGAAAATGAAAATGGTGTCCGACCATGATGCGGCACCAAGTTGAGCTATGTCGGGCGCCTTCGGGATGGCAAGGAGGGCTTGTCCGGTCAGCTCAGCACGCCTGGTGCTCTTAAGGAGCGACTAGCCCTTCCCGGTCGGCATTTAGGGTGGGAGGGAATCCAGCAAAAATGCACGCCACGAGGCAGCGCGGAGGCAGCGACGCGATCTAATAATGGGGGGGGGTCGCGCGAAGCGCTGCGATCCCGCCCGCTTGGCCCCTAGGGGTGAGGGGACACTTCCCCTAAGTCCCAACCTTTTGCGCAGGAGGAGGAAAGGAAATACCCAACCTGAGAAATGAAGAAAATAGCCAGAATAAAGTACGTGGTTTGAATCAGCCAAGGAGCTCTTTTCAACAGCAGCCTGACTCTTCGAGGCTGAGCAAAAGACTGGGGGAACGGTCCGTGGAGTCACGTGAGGGGGCGGAGCGTTTCCTCAGCTAAAGCTCAGCCTGCAAGAAGAGGACTCAGAAGCACATCCCGCTCTCTGGATGCTCCGAGCGGCTCGAGGGAGAATCAGATTCCAACAGGGACATGACAGTAAGTCAGAAATTTGTTAAGTGAGTTTGGCTCCATTTTATCACTTTTCTTGCCACATTTGTTAAAATCACTGCAGTTGTTAAATTAGTAGCACAGTTATTAAATTAATCTGGTTTCCCCATTGACTTTGCCTGTCAGAAGGTTGGAGAAGGGGATCACATGACCCTGGGACACTGCAACCGTCATAAATGTGAGTCGGTTGTAAAACATCCAAATGTAAATCATGTGATCATGGGGATGCGACAAATGGTTCTAAGTGTGAAAAATGGTGATAAGTTGTTGTAACTTCGAAAGGTCATTAAGTGATCTGCTGTAAGTCAAGGACTACTTGTATTACAGGTAGTCCATGGGTTACAACAGTTCATTTAGTGATCAAAAAAAGTGACTTAGAAGTTTGTCACACTTATGACAGTTGCAGCATCCCTGTGCTCACATGACCAAAATTCAAATACCTGGCAACTGATTCATTTTTATGAGGATTACAGTGTTCAGGGTTCATGGGATCTCCTTTTGCAACCTTTTGACAAGCAAAGTCAATGGGGAAGCCAGACTCGTTTAACAATCATGTCACTAATGTAACAACTGCAGGGATTCACTCAACAACTGGGGCAAGAAAGGTCGTAAAATGGAGCAAAATTCACTGAACAAACGTCTCACTTCGCAACAAATTTTGGTTTCAGTTGCGGTCATAAGTTGAGGACTACCTGCATTTGGAAGTCATTGAAAACTGTATCATGTTGGTGCAGTGGCTAGAATGCAATATTGCAGGCTAATTCTGCCGACTGCCAGCAGTTCGAATCTCACCAGGCTCAAGGTTGACTCAGCCTTCCATCCTTCTGAGGTTGGTAAAATGAGGACCCAGATTGTTGGGGGAAATAGGCTGACTCTGTAAACCACTTAGAGAGAGCTGCAAAGGACTGTAAAGCAGTATATAAGTCTAAGTGCTATTGCTATTGTTATTCACAAATGAGCATTATAACTGTTTTTTTAAAATACTTGGGTAACAAAAGTAAATTGAAAATTCATCACATTTATAAAACTATTGACTATGTGCTCATGAAAGGAGTAATTCACTTTTTATTTTTATTTAATTTGTTATTCAGCCTTTTATGTCATTTCAACCAAATCTACATCTTATTGTAATTGATATCCTTTAAATAGTTTGGAGATGTCATAAATGAATAAAATCCAAATCTGGAAAACAAAGGTTGGCAAATGTTCCTCTTTGCTTGTTTTTCTGCAAAACAAACTTTCAAAAATACTCCAGATCTCTAGCAGCTTTCCTCCCTCCACTTTCACCTCTTATGAAATTAGAATAGCAGAACCAGATCAGTTGGATCTTTCTTTTTTCCGAATAAGGGTCCAATGAGAAGCAAACTATGAAACTTCCATCTGTATGCTCTAAAAACAGCTTTGGATGTGCAATGCACGGAAGCTAATATCTATATATAATCTTGTAAATTACTTATCCATTCCCCCCTCCTCCAGCTAATCTGATGTGGTTATAAGCAAATCTGTCATTTCCATATTTATGATTCATTATTCAAAGCTGGTAGTTTTTTCTATGGAGTATTTTTTCATGATTCACTCCTTCCATGATCTCTAAAAAGGATAGAAAACATAGTTAAAACTATCTTGATAACTTATCACTGTAATAACAGCTGCAATTTAGATGGTGATATATATCTTGGAGCTTTGATACATTGAAATAGTTTTCATGTTTTGAGTTCTAATTGACATAAATACCAGTTACAAATAAAGAAGGTTAAAAAATAGCCAGCTGTAAATTCAAGAAGGGCTTTTCCCACTGCATATATCTCAGGGTTTTGATCAGGTAAAATATTTATCATCATACAATAGGAGGGAAAGTTCCAGGTGCTAAAATAAATTATGATGATCAATACATTTAAATGATACCTCACATCTACTTAAAAAACACAAACAAAAAATCCCTGTTTTGTTAAGTTACTAGGATTATGTGTTTGCAATGCATTATGTTGATCTCAGCTGAATTTCCAGCACATTTGCTTCTGGTAAATGTGTATTTTCATTTATTATCACCTGCCTCTATTTGTAATGGTGGCAATGATCAAAACATTTTGGTTCAGGTGTGATAGAACTTAGGTAAGCAGAAATATTTCAGACAGTCATTAGCTAGCCTGCTCAGAGAGGAAAGAGATAGAAAGGTATAAAAGCACTTGCAGTTATATCATACACCTTCAAGAAAAAGATTGGGAGCACAAACTGTTTTTTGCCGAGCTGATATACAAGTCAGAAAATGCCTAAGAAACAGCAACATATCCTGGACAAGGATAAAAACCCTTCAAATGATGTGGACTGTGGTGGCAAGATGGGCAGCTAAACAAACAAATATTTTCCATTATCCATTTCTGGCAGTTTTCTTGCTGAAAATTGTGGCAATTGTATGGAGAACATACTTAAAAAGCACTGCATTGGGAAAATATGCAGTAAACCACAGCATGGTCAGGTTAGGATTAAATACAGTTCATGAGCCTAAGTCAAGACAATTAAATGTATTTCAATATGACTTGTTAAATGAACCACAAGCTGAGGGTAGACAACTAGTGTAGACTACAAAGTCTATTGATAAAGGCCAATTATCTGTGGGGGATACTGGAAGAAATAGTTCAACAATGTCTGAGTGCCACAAATTGTCTATGCCTGTACTTAGTCATAACCTGTGGTTTACAAACCACAATGGCTGGATTCACACAACAAGCTAAGCTCTAAAACAGAGCACATTGTAGTTTAGCAAATTTGTCAATCCAGTCTAAAACAGATCCAATTGCTCTTCTCACAGCTGCAAGAAATATAGAGAAATTAGAATGTGAAGCTGAGGTTTGCCTAATGTTGTTCTTCAATGATAAACTAGACCCGTGATGGCGAACCTATGGCATGTGGGCCAGAGGGGGCACACAGAGCCCTCTCTCTGGGCCCATGACCCATCGCCATGTATGCCTCCCACTGGCCAGCTGGTCTTCGGGTCCCTGCTGTGCATGCGTGGGGCTCATGTGCGGATGCATGGGGATGGGGTGCAGGTGCAGGGGTCACATGAGCATGTGCATGGCACCTGCAAGGGGGCCGTGTTGCATTTTGGGGATGCATGTGCGCTTTGGACACTTGGTACCGAAAAGGTTAGCCATCACTGAACTAGACCCTGTAAATGTTCAACTGGCTGGCCACCAAAGTACATATACTTGGATGGTCAGCTAATTGACCACTCGCATATATTATAGAGACCACACATGTCTCTATGATATATCTATATCTGTCAACATCCATCTATGCCTGTCTGTCTGTCTGTCTGTCTGTCTCTCCATTCATCCATCCATCTGTTCATTTCTATATCTGTAGTTCAATATCTATATATCAGCTTTAATCTAGAACCTCAGGTGCCTATGGATCTCCCTTTATTTTATACCTAAACTATAGCCTATGGGATGTATTGGGCTGAGAGTGATTAGCTCAAAGTCACATACTGAGTTTCTGTGACTGAGGATATGCACACTGCCTTGAGTTATTTATAAAAATAGTAAAGGTGAGATAAAAACAACAAACAAATAAATATCAATTTAACTGCTTCTTTGAAGATCAGACATCCTTTATCCTGAAGCAAATAAATTACACTCAGGTGTGAGCCACACAAAGTATTTGTCAGAACTAAAACTGCATTACTAGTTAACTATAATGGCTTTAATTTCCCTTGGTGTTTTGCACATATACATTTTTTTGTTTCTCTGATAGAAAATGTTGTAAATCAGACTTGACAGATTTTTTAATACTGTTACAAAGCATATATAACTGAGATCTGACAAGTTATGAACTTCAGATTTAAGCAAAAGTGCATTCAAGGGCAAAGGCATTTTTATAACAACCATCAAAGTACAGCTTTTGGTTACATTCTCAAACATTAGGTCCAATAAACTATTTGTAGTTTACTGAACAAGTCAAAGTTGGTCAGGTTTGTACAATATTAAATATTGTAACCCAAAGAGCATGGTTTCTGAATAAAATGTTATTTTCTTCCCTATAAAAATCAAATTTAAATTGCTTTAAATGCTGGGGGGGGGGGGGAGGAATCACATATTGTTTTTACTATAATTAGAATTCCACACATGGAAGAACTTCAAAGGTTCCAGATAATTACTCTCAAATTGGCCTCATATTCAACATCATCTTCATTCCAGTATTTTTCTGAAATTAATAAATATGTCCAATAGCATACTTTAAAATCAAAAAAATTAAAACCATTAAATTGATGATCCTCAAAATTATGTCAAGAAAATTATTGATAAATCTGTATTTGGATCAGCAACTTCTGGACTATAATTCGCATCAAATATGATTCTCCAAATTAGAAATTGATTTGTTCAAGTGAATCTGTTTATTATTTAGAACAAAAACAAGGATAGAATGTGGCAGTTTTTAATCTGAAGCTCACCGAGCTTCGATAGAAAATGGATATGGGCCATTTTTAAAATTTTGGGAGGAAAAAAACACCTTTCCTATTCCATATACTAAAACAATGACATTTTAGAGTTTTTGAAAAGCTCTGTCATATATAGGATTATCCCTATGAAGATCATATATTAAAGTATATTCAAGGGAACCACCTTCAGCTTACCTACAAAAGGTGAGCCTCATATGTTATATCTAGAGTGATAGGTTTTCTCACTTGCCTTCCCCCTAGAATTACAGGAGGCATCTGGCATGGGTTTTGCTATAGTTCTGGTCTTGGGAAGTGGCTGAAAGATGTCAAATAATTTGGCTGGAAAACAGTTAAATTTAGCTCAGAAAAAAAAGTAGCATTGAATGGTCCTTGGTGTTCTGGCTGTTTTCTTGCAGACATTTCATTTCCCAAACAAAGTAACAATTACCTAGTCTGGCCAATGGCCAATATCTGCAAGAAAACAACCAAGTTCAGAGAACAAGAAGACTCATTTCAACCCTGAACTACAAAAAGTAGTAGATTTGTAAAAAAATATTGATGTGCTCTAGGACCAGACATTTATTCATTTTTTGAAACTTGATTCTCACATAATCTTTTTAAATGTAGACTGAGATACCCTCCACCAAATAAATAATGAACATGGGCACAATCCATACAATAAATGTAACTTTTATGGTTTCATATGTTTTATGCTATGCAACCCAGCACATGTTTAAAATGGAATTGTGAAGGTGTCTTCTAAAATCTACTTCTTGATGTACTTAGTATTATCCGGCAGTGTTACATTAATTATGGAATTCACAACTTACTCCTTAAAGTCAATGAAACTAATATTAAATGTACATTTTCAAAACATGACAAATCCTTCTGTCATGTAACTGTAATGTCACAAACACCCTCCTTATAAACAATGCATTATTTTCCATTTCCTAATTCTCAATAAATGTTTTTTTCCAACTGTACAATAAGTGGTATGACTTTTTTAGAAAAAAGAAGAATTGAAGAATCTCTACAACACCAGGACGATGATAAGAGTATCAAATGGATTACCTATCTGATTCATATCTCATTCTTTTTCTAAGGACTTTGGCAAATAGAGGTTGGGGAGGTGTTCAACCCTTTTCCAAGTTGATTTTGTTCTGCTCCGAGTAAAAACCCACATGTTAGCTAACTTTTCAGCTGAACTTTAAATGAGAATTTTGCAAATGATAATTATCTTCAAGTGCACATTTGACCTGCAAAAACAATCTGGGGATAGAGAAACAATTCTGCAGTCAGAATTACTCATCTACAGCAAATCGTTAAAAAAGAAAAGCTTTCTTTCTGAATAGGCATGTATATGCTTGCACCATGAAACGCATTCCGCGATAGATGGGATGATCATAAATCTAGATACATTTATAAAATCCTAGCTGTCTAAAAATAGATTTTGATTATTTTTTGGAGATACACCAGACAACTTCAGTTGCACATGGAAAACAGATCAGTCAAGCTCACCTAACTTCTAAAAGCTAAGCAGACTGGGAATGGTGAATACTTGGATGGGGGACCATCATGAAATTCTAGCACAGTTTCTCAACCTTGCGGACTTTAAGATATGTGGGCTTCAACTTCCATATTCTCCATATGACATCTTAAAGTCAGCAAGTTTGAGAAATACTAATATAGGGTAAGCCTTGTTGCAAAAATATCCTGGAAAAAGGCAATGACAAATCAGTTCTGTACTGTCAGTTCTGTCACATTTTCCATAACTTTGAACCATTGTTAAATGAGAAGTTGTAAGTTGAAAAACTGTATATCCTTTATTTAAACATAGCTTTTTATATCCTCTGACTCAAAAAAAAAAGTCAAGATAAAATTGTAAAAAACACTAGCTATTTTGCAAAAAAAATAATTTCATCCATGAAATATCCATTATGACACTACTTTTCTGGAAACGCCATTCTATTTGTCCAGAATAAATAAATAATAATCATTTACCATTACAAAAATGTCATGTGAAATGATAACAGTGTTTCTTTATTATTATTACTCAGATTAGTTATATGTGGAATTTAATATCTTATGACATCATCACTGATCAAATTTCCTCCTTCGCATGGTGCCATCTCCATCCAGTATCTTGATATCCAGTGCAGCACAATGAAGTTATTTCAGAAAAGATCCCAGGAGAACTAACTGAAACATGGCATGGAAAGAAAAAAGAATTTCCAATTCCTGTAAACACTGGCAAGAACATTCTCTGTCAAATGTGGAATAAAAAAATCCGGAGACACAATTTTTCCCCCCTCCTCTTATTCCTCCTTTGGGACATAAAACATGCCGTTTTAAAAGAAAACACATATCTCTTGTTTTTCTAGGTTTTTTCTCTCTCAAATCATCTATGAATAATAATATTCAAAAGGAAATTTAAAAAAGGTGGGAAGAGAAGAATAATTGTTTTTAGTCATTGTCTTAGAGTGGAAAATAGCTGCCTTTATTGGCACAAATATCAACTTTTAAACTCCATGTTAAAAGCTCCGTTGGCAGAAGTCATTCCTATATTGTTGCAAAATGAGGTTCTTATAATGTTTAGTTACATTTGAACAATCCCTCAGAACTGCATTCATATTTTGTATTTTCCACTGCATTCATATTTTGTATTTTCCAGAGAAAAAGGAGTGATCTTATTTTGCTACAGCAGGGCTGTCAAACTCGCAGCCCATGGGCCAGATGCATCATCCCGCCTGCGCCCAGTTTAGCAAAGGGGGAAAAAGTCACGATACATGATGATGCCGTGAAGATGCGAGTTTAACACTCCTGTGCTGCTATATTATTATATTTTATAGATTCAAAATATTTTGTCCAATGTTCTTCTGAAAGATCTGTTCAAGCAGGTTTTTTAATAACTAAATGCATGGCATAGATCTACCTTGACATACCTAACCATGTCTAGCTCTCTATTGGTCAAATAAAATGTGACATTTTACCTAATTTGGGACTAAATGGGCACGTCAAAGAAATTAAATCTGCCAAAGATCTTAAGCAACATTCTAAGATACCATTTATGAACTTCAGAACTCTGGTAAAAATGTTCTTCCTTACTTGATCCAGGAGTAACTAAAATTAAACAAAAAAGTAACAAAATATAATGCATGGAGTCCTTGCTGCTCTCTGAATTTGATTGTTTGCCAACATATATTAATTAAACAGACTTTAATTAAACAGATCATCAATTATCATCTATAGTTCCTTGAATAGAGTGTTTTCTTCTGATTGAATGATTGCTTGGTATTAATTCTTGCTTCTATGGATGTTGGTTGCAGGAGAGGAACTGTTTTAGTCTTTTTATTTCTTCCTTAGATTTTTTTATTTCTCTCTTTTAAATGTAGAGTAAATGTGGTTTATCTCAATGTTTTTGTTCAGATAAAAACTGATTTGTCTGATTCCTGATTTTCAGGAATTCCCTAGTGTTTTTGGATTTAGTTTGGTCTAGGGTACTCAATTTCCCAGTTGAAACTATGGTTGAGTCTCTGTGTGTTGCAAGATTAAGGAATTTTCATTGTACCTTCTGATTATTTGTTGGTTGGGATTATTTATAGATTCTTTCATTAATTCTAGATCTATGGACATGCTATGTCATCTAATGAAACCATAATTTCATCTTCTTCTATTTTTAGGTAGGTCTTTGATTTTCTGGAGGCACTGTAATGGGGAGTTGATAAAATATTCATTTCCCTCCGTGAGATGTCCACGCTTTTTGTAAGCACAATATATTTTTGAACGCATTTTTAAATTTAAGACAGTATACTGTGTCTTTATCTATGTCTATGTCTATCTCTACTCTATTTCTATAGCTTCAAAATCATGTCACCAAACTTCAATAGCATAACTGTTCTCTCTTTTAATTAAACAAAGCAGAAATGCATATATGTTAATGCACTCATTCTGATGGATAATCCCACAAAATCCTAGTAGTAGATGCAAATTTATTAAAATAGTTATATACCTTACTGAATTATAAATCTGCACAGCAGCTAACTTTTTCATAATTCGCAATGCAAATGAAAAAATATATAAATCAAGAAAATACTCCTCACCCCTGTTAATTAAGCAGGCTGGGGACAAGCAAAACACTCAGGAGAAAAGTTTGCATCTCCCCCTCTTTGAAACTTCACCTGAAAGAAACCACATTTACTGGTGCTTTAATGCTCAGAAAAATTGAACATTTTATTCCTGAGTTTAGTACATGAGAAGCAGAAAGGGCGTTGGTACTTACCTGATACGCCCGTTCTCTGTGAGCTGTGAAGAGCATCCAGAAGTGGAGGTGCTTCAGTCTCTTCTGGAAAGGCTGGGCTTAAAACTCTGGGATGCTCCTCCTCCTCCACGGGACACCTCCTCAGCATCCCCCAATTTTGCGAAGACTGAGTGCCAAAGTCCAGGACTCATCACCTAATCTAGATCCCTGACCAGAACGGAACCCCACCAGACAGAAAGAAATGGGTGGGGCTGGATGCTCTTCACAGCTCACAGAGAACAGGCATATCAGGTAAGTACCAACGCCCTTTCTCCCATGAGCTGTTCAGAGCATCCAGAAGTGGGACATACCAAAGCTTGGCCTGTCTTTAGGGAGGGACTCCGTCTGGATTGAAATCCACTCCTAAACTCTGTGGACCCTCTGCAAGACTCTTCTGCCAAATGAAGTGTCCGCTGAGGCGTAGACATCAATTTTATAATTTCTGACAAAGGGTGATGGTGAAGCCCAAGTCGCCGCTCTGCAGATCTCATCTATGGAAGTCTGAGTGGCCCATGCTGCTGATGTTGCCGCACTCCTTGTTGAGTGGGCTGTAATGCCCTTAGGAACTGAGATGGACTGGCATTCATAACTTTTAGCTGTGGTGGCTTTTAACCATCTACCAATGGTCGACGACATCCTATGTCCTAAAGTGGATGGGTTGAAGGATAGGAATAGAGCCTCAGATTTTCAAAATGCCACCGTGTGGTCTACATAGATGCTTAACGCCCTTCAAACGTCAAGTCGATTCCATTGATGCTCCAGTTTATGAGATGGTTTCGGACAAAAATTTGGAAGCACCAATTCCTGCGCTCTGTGGAAGGCTGAATTTACTTTAGGTATGAACGATGGATCCAATCTGAGAACCACTCTGTCCGCATGAAACACGCACAGATCCTTTCTCATCGATAATGCTGCCAACTCGGAAATCCTCCTTTCTGATGTGATTGCAATTAAGAAGACCACCTTATATGTCAGGAATTTGAGACTAGAAGTTCTTAAAGGCTCAAACGGGCCAGTTGTAAGTGCGGTTAACACCTTGTTGACCTCCCAAGTGGGATAGCGGTGAATTACAGAAGGTCATAAGTTTGCAGCACCCTTAAGAAAGCTGCGGACATGTGGATGGTGCACTATGGAACGAAGGTCACCCCAGGATATCACCGAGGCTAAGGCCGCCACCTGTCTGCGTAAAGTATTTGGAGATAGGCCCTTGGTCAAACCCTCCTGTAAAAAGTCCAATAATTGTCCTATTGATGGGGCAGTTGGGTCGATCTTAGGCCCCCAGCACCAGTGACAGAAAGCGGACCACGTGGCCTCGTATATACGATTTGTAGAGGACTGTCTGAATGCCTGTATGGTGGCAATCGCATCCTCTGAAATCTGTTGAGTCCTTAAACGGTTCCACTCAACCTCCATACGGCTAGGCTGAGCCATTGTGGGTCCGGGTGAAGTACTGGCTCTTGCAAGAGGGAAACTCTCGACGGTGGAATTTTCCAAGGTTATTCTCTCAACAGGTCCTGTAAGTCTACAAACTACGTTCGCCTGGGCCAATAAGGGGCGACCAATATCAGTTCCGCTCGTTCCTCCAATAACTTCTGGATCAACCTGGGTATTACAGGGAGTGGAGNAAGAGAGGAAAGAAACAGGCATTCGTGCTGTCCTTTTGCGAAACTTAAGGTGCCTTGGCCGAAACGAGAAACCCCCCCCAGACGGTAAAAGGAAAAGGGAGGGGCTGGACAATCCTCCCAGCTCAAGAGAAACGGCGTGTCAGGTAAGAACCAACGCCCATTCTCCTTGGAGCTGCTTGGATTGTCCAGAAGATGGGACATACCAAAGCTGGGGCTTGTCCTACGGGAGGGTTACCGTCTGGTTTGTCAAGTCCTCGGGATCCCCGAGCACCCTCTGGAGGACCCTTCCACCAAAAGATGCCTCCGCCGCGGCATACTTATCAATCCTGGAATGCCTGATAAAAGGCGATGGGGAGGACCATGTTGCTGCCCGGCAAATGTCAAATATAGGGGCCTGTGTAGCCCAGGCAGCCGATGTCGCCGCACTCCTG